>JASFDG010000107.1:0-50686 GCA_036937095.1 Phaeolepiota aurea
AATAGAAAAGGAATGCGAAGACCTTGAGGCAATAATTGATGACTGGCTCTATAAAGATGGAGGCTCAATGCTCAAACTGAGCAGATCATTCAATCACTCTTCCAGCTAAACCATCTTACTTGTCAGAAAAAGTATTTTTTCAAATATGTCTGCATTCCTCAACAATCCAGGTTATCGACCTGACCATAGTCCAAAACCGTGAGGACAAGAATTATCTTATCTTCATTACCATCAACTAGGAGGCTTAGTAGAAGACGATAAATGGGAAGAAGAAATCACAAAAGCAGTGAAAGACAACAAAATGCTCGCAAATCAAATCAGAGCATTCACACATGTGTGGAGGATGGGACAAAAGTTGCAATAGGAAGTCTTGCATCAACAAGAGGTCGCATATAGAATGTATGAAGCGATGGGAGGAGCGTATCTGGCAAAAGCGCTAGATCCAATTCAGAAGAAGGTGAAAAAACAGCTGGAGAAAAATGTAACAGTATCACCTCTCTCTCCATCGCATCCGACTCAATCTCGTGTGGCTTCTATTGGTGATGTTTTGGATCTAGAGTATCCTCCATCATCCTCTGCCAAAATGCCTCCCTCATTTCCAGCCAGTTCACATGAAAACCCACACCGTCTTGAAACCACGCCCCATCCAGAAACTACCCCACCACGATATTCCCCAAAGGACTCTACCAGGAATCCCTGAGCTGGAAGTCAACAAAGATCTCCCTTTAGCCCCCACTCAAACATATGTATCAGTCGTCGCCCAGACATTTGTTATGCATGTCACAGGGAAGGTCACTGGCAGAAAGACTATGCCAAGTACTATTGCAGGTGGTGTTGCAGGTGGAAACCGGGACACAACATGTCTGACTGTGAGGAATGGTTTACAGAAGGAAGAAGTAGATACCAAGAAGCAACAGAAGGGGAGTATGACAACTATGGGGATAACTTCAGCAACAAATACTACAACAATACGGAACCATAGTATGAAGTCGGAGACTTCAAAGGTACGAAGGGGTAATGTTATGAACCCCAATTCTTTTCCTACATCGTATATCTTTCCCCTCATTCTATTCTTGCTATTGGACATGCAGCTACCTTGGGTTCCTCTTATGCTTACCACGGGTAGTCGATCTGACACTGTTTTACTGTACATGTGTTCACTTGTACCCTGTTTCACCTTTCACATGTTCTACATGTTGTAGATAGCTATTCTTGCTATCTCTGTACTTTACTATATATAGGGTAGAGTAGCGTAGTTGGTTCTTTAGCTAGTTCTTGAGAATCTAACCTCTCTCAAATGTTCTTCCTGAGACTCTGAGACTTGCTAGTCTTATTCTCTTCAAGATCATACTTCCTCAACAAACCCTGAATGCTAGAACTTAGAGCAACTGGCAACAAGTTTTTGCTTGCAGCATAGGCATTGTTTGAAGTCATAACAAGTATCAGGCTGATGCAGGATATTATTTTGAGAGTTGGGACAACTTTGAGATATACTTCTGGGAACATTTCTGCCCACTCTATGAGGCCATTACAGCCCACACCAAACTGGAGTCTACCTGATACTTTCAAGAGAATAGGACACTTGAGGATTATATTGATGAGTTCAAACAATTAGTAGATTGCTCAGAGTACAGAGAGCCTCTTACAATCATCCTTAAATTCCAATGTAGACTGGAACCCTAGATACAGAATCAGGTAGCAGAAATGGCAGTAGGGCAGCCTGGTTACAAGCAGCACAGCAGGTCAATCAAAACCAGAGTGCAAATAAGGCATTCCAGACCATTGCAAACCAGGCCTTGGCAATACAGACTATGCCAGCACTATCCAGACCATTCTCATTGACTACCCCAAAGCTGCTGGCCATTACTCTATCTCTAAGTATATCCATACTAGCAGTTCTACAGCCTAAGGTCTCCTTTGCCAGCCTCAAGCTGACTCCTAGTAAACCCATGCCTATGGATGTAGATGCCACCTACTAATAGAAACAATTAATGGTAGTATGCTACTGGTGTGGTCAAATGGGTCACATGAGTAGACAGTGCCCAAATCAGGTGGATATACAAGCTCTCAGTGCAGAATACCAAGAGGAGCTACTGGTAGAACTCCTGGGTACAAGGGATGTAGCAGAGGCATCACTCTGAGCCATACTAGAGGAGCTGGAAGTAGAAGTTGGAATAGAGAATATTGAGTTGGGTTTTCTACCCCACAGACTATGAACCATACACCCAGCCTGCCTGTACATAACTCCTTCAGTGTCTTAACTATAGAATAATGTGAACCAGATTATATTGCCACCTGCAACATAAAGGAACCTACAGATGTACAAACCTGACCCCATCTCTCACTCTGCCTACTCCAACATCCTGTCCCCTATGCTGAAAATGGGAGCATAAGTGACTACCATCCCACTACATGATCTTGTCCACTCCATCTCCAAATTCATTATCCCTTTCCATCAAGATTGAAACTACAGACACAGGAGAGAAAAAGGCAGTCAAAGCCTTATTGGACAGTGGAGCTACTGGCTTGTTTATTGACTCCAAGTATGTCATTTCAAACTGCCTTACAACTTGCCCCTTGTTGTAGCCAATTCTAGTCTATAATATGGATGGCTCTCTGAATGAAGTGGGATCAATTGATTCCATAGTAGACATAGTACTATGCTATCAGAACCACATAGAGTATGCTACCTTTGCCATCATATGCCTGGGCTAGCAACACATGATATTGGAGTATACTTGGCTAAAGGAACATAACCTGGAGGTGGACTGGCAGACCAAAGAGGTCAAGATGAGTTGATGCAAGGGCTACTATGCAATATGTAGATTGGAGGGAAAACAAGATCAGGCTATAAAGCAGACTAAACTGTGGGCACTCCACATTTGCTCCCTAGGCACAACCCCCCTATTGGATAAAGGGGATGCCAACATGCTGGCCCTGATACCAGACTGTGATGACGATGAGGAGGAAGACAAAGAGCCCCTCCTAGAGCCAGGGGACTGGCTGTTCTGTGCCAGTATCCTGGGACCATGTTACTCTGAAACTATTTGTGCCTTGTCTACAGCCTTACAGTGACTAGCTAAAGCCTTCTACAAGAACTCATAGCCAAAGTCCTTTGAAGAGCTTGTTCCACCTAGCCTGCATGACTTCTTGGATGTATTCTCCAAAGAGGTATTTGACATATTGCCAGACTGAAAGCCATGGGATTATACCATAGAGATTGAGCCTAATGCTAAGCCAAGTAATTGCAAGGTATACCCACTTTCCCCTTCAGAACAAGTAGAGCTCAATATGTTCATCTAGGAGAACCTTGCCACAGGCCAAATCTATCTATCCAAGTCTCTAATGGCATCCCTGGTATTCTTCATTAAGAAGAAGGATGGCTCACTCTGAATCATCCAGGACTACTGAGTACTCAATTCCTTCACCATAAAAAACTGGTATCCTCTTCTCCTTATCTTGGACTTGGTAAATCAGCTACAGGGTACATGCTACTTCACCAAGTTGGATATCTGCTAGGGGTACAACAATATCCAGATAAAGGAAGGAGACAAGTGGAAAGCAGCATTCTATACCAATCATAGCCTCTTCAAGCTATTGGTCATGTTCTTCAGTCTCACCAACTCCCTTTCCACTTTTCAGACTATGATGAATGATATTTTCCATAACCTCATTATGGAAGGAGTGGTCTGTATCTACCTAGATGATATCCTCATCTTTACTAAGTCCCTTGAGGAATACTAGCATATCTTCTGACTGGTACTACAGTGGCTCCAAGACCACAAACTGTTCCTTCAGCCTGACAAGTGCAAGTTTGAGAAGACATGGATTGAATACCTCAGACTCATCATTTCTAGAGGTCAGGTAGAGATGGATCCTGTTAAGGTAGCTAGAGTAGTAGAATGGCCAGTCTCTGGAAACAAACATAAAGTGCAGTCATTCCTGGGGTTTATCAACTTTTACAGGCAGTTCATAGCAGGCTTCTCCCACTATGCATGGCCTCTATTTGACCTCACCAAGAAGGACACTCTGTGGGCATTCACTCCAGAATGTCAAGCCACCTTTGATGAGCTCAAGTGTATTGTGACCTCCACCCTAGTCCTTGTCTTCCCCAATGACTCACTGCTATACTGCATTGAAGCTGACAGCTCAGACTATGCTACAGGAGCTGTACTGTCATAGCAATCTGGTGAGGATAGCAAATGGCACCCCATCACCTACTACTCTAAGTCCCTTAGTGCCATAGAGCAGAATTATGAGATCCATGATAAGGAAATGTTGGCCATTATCTGGGCTCTAGAGGAATGGAGACACTTCTTAGAAGGGTCCACCAAGCTGACAGAGATCTGGACTGACCACAAAAACTTGGAGTATTTCATGACAGTATTATATCCCAAGTCATACTCTGACCCTTCACTCTGATTCAGCCCAAACCAATTCTGGTTATGGGTTGTCATCTGACTTTCATTTACTCTGTTCATACCCCGACCCCAATTCCACACCTTGGATATACCCCATTTCATCCTCATTATTCCCACTTTACTCCATCCCCTTATTCTGCCCTCTTTATTCTTGCTCTAGACCAGTTGACAATCTTCCCCCATTGTTTCCAGATGACAAGACAATTCATATGGTCCACATCAGTCTCTTTCTTGTCTCTGGACTCTGTATATAAGTAGCATGATTTCCACACTATATTCCTCAGTTCAAATATTGACTAAGTTCTCCCCCTATTCTCTCTTAGTCCCTCAGTGTGATCTCACTCTGACCTACTCTCACCAAAGGACTTCAGTCCTAAGGTACTTAACTCTGACCAATCTTCAGACCATACATACTTACTCAGTCTCATTGTTCTCACTCGTCTGCCCTAGTGGTTGACTTTCCTCTTCACTCTTACTACCAGGCTTAGTCCCTGGAGCAAAGCTATACTCCAACCTTGTTCAACAAATACAGGGATACAATCTAGCCAGGGGCACAGCACATAAGCTGAGGCCAACATCTCTAATCTGTAACACCTCTCATGTGATCATTTAGTCCCATGACATATTGTAGTTCTTAACAGATAGCCAAGAAGCTCAATTGGTATCAAGCATGGTAGTCCCTTTACCTCTCCCATTTCGACTTCATGCTCCATCACAGACTGGGTTACTCAATGGGTAAACTGGATGTACTCTCATGCCAAGCAGATCATGGAATGGGCTCTGGAGACAACATGGACATAACACTCCTCAAGCCAGTATTCTTCACAGTCTATACATTAGAGGCCATTTGTTAAGACCAGTTCTCACCCAATCAGGGTTATATCAGACTAGAAGAACCTCAGCTTCAGCTTATGTGCTGTGCCTCTGGCTTATGTCTGGTCCCAATTTACAGAGACTGAGGGTCAGAGTTGCTCCAGAGATAAGTCTGGTAGTGAGGGTGAAGTAGACACTAGTACAAGTACTAGTAAAGGAAGCATCCAAGTTAGACTGGACTCAGGATAAGTCCAGACAATGGAATAGGATAATGGAGGAGGACTTAGAGGAGACAAGAGGGGATGAGTGACTAAGTTGATATTCAAACTGAGGAACTATCAGTATAAGTACAGAGGTATTTATACTATGAGGCTACTTAGTATGAGTTATAACTAAATGTCTTGTACTTGGAAACCACCATATGGTATACTAGTAAGTGTATCAATCAGAGGCTATGCATGATATGTGCATGGTTGCCAGAGGTAACGATCTGATATCTGAGAGGGTCAGACTGGAGATGGGAACTTGGGATATAATACCATTAAGTTAACTGGTAAAGAAGTGGGAATTCTGTAGAATATCAGACAGGGAAATTGAGCTAGAGAATAGGAAGATGCAGTGGTAGTGGCAGCCCAAGCCCTCAAGGAATCCCAGGGATCCTCAATATGATCTGCAGAGTAGTCAGAGACCAATAACCTACTCTGTTTCCAAGGAAAGATCTATATCCCAAAGAATGCTAACCTCAGATGTTGTATTGTATCACTCTGCTATGACACCCAAGTAGCCAAATATCTGGGCCAATGGAAGACCTTGGAGCTGGTGTCAAGACATTATTGATAGCCCCAAATATCTCAATACATCAGTCAGTACACTAAGATATACAATCTATGCCTCCAAACCAAGATCCAATGTTACTGCCTCTATGGAGAGCTCACTCCACTGCCTGTTCCTCCCTCACACTGGCACATGGTGAGCATGGACTTCATCACCAAACTCCCTGCATACAACAGCTATGACTCAGTGATAGTAGTGGTAGATTCTGTAGGCAAACAGAGACACTTTATTCTGACCCATACTACAGTCTCAGCTCTAGGGGCAGCCTACCTCTACATGCAGCATGTGTGGAAGCTTCATGGACTTCCCCAAGTGTGTGGTTTCAGACTGAGGCCCCCAATTTGTAGCCACCTTCACCAAAGAGCTATACCAGCTTCTCAGTATCAAGCTCTCCTCCTCCACAGTATACCACCCTCAGACTGATAGTCAAACCAAGCACCTCAACCAGGAACTGGAATAGTACCTGAGGCTAGACTCATTGGAATGACAGGATAACTGGGATGAAATCCTGATACTGGCTGAGTTCAGCTACAACAACCATATCTACTCCTCAATGCAAGAGACTCTGTTTATGTTGGATTCAGGCTGGCACCTGCATATAGGCTTTGAACCCAACATGGAGCTATCCTACCTGGAGACTATAAATGAGTTCAAAGACCAGATGGTGATTGTGCTTAAGGAGGCCAAGACTGTACTCACCAAGGCCAAAGAAGATATGGCATACTACTATAACCATCAGTACAAACCCCTACCAGTATTTGAGATTGGAGATAAGGTTTTCTTGGATGCCAGTGACATACAAACAACAAGGCCATCCAAGAAGTTGTTGTACCAATTCCTCAGCCTGTATGAAATCAAACAGCATGTGGGCAACAATGCCTACTGACTTAAACTCCCTAGGTCTATGAAGGCACTCCACCCTGTGTTCAATGTCATCAAGCTCATGCTGGCTCTAGAAGATCTGATCCCAGACTATCAAGTAGCTCTACCCCTACCACCAGCTCTAGTGCAAGGTGAAGAGGAGTACAAGATTGAGAAGATCTTGGATAGTCAGATTTACTAGAACAAGGTCCAATTCCTGGTCAAATGGAAGAGATATGGCTATGAAGACAATGAATGGCTACCAGAGTCACAGGTCCATATACTGGTATTAAAGGCAAAGTTTTACTATGATAACCCAGGAGCTCCAAGATGGATTCAAGTGTTATTTTTTGAGGGACTTAATTTCCAGCCACTATGGGAGAACAACTGGAGAGATGTATGTCAGGGTCACTACACTCTAGAGAGGGGGTGATATCAGGGGATGACCCATTTCTATTCCTTTCCTTTCCTTTTCTATTCTATCTCATTCATATAATATTCACTCATTTAATACAGCTCATGCTCCTTTCCCATCTACACTCTGTTTCACTCTGCTTTCATTCCAATACTCCCTTATTCACACTGGCATTCATGGCCACTTGGGTTGGGCAACCTACTAGTACTCTATGAGTGCAACACTCCACATGATCCTGTCTTTATTTCAGTCTCATATGCCCAACCTGATATGTCATAAGGAGCATACTTACATACACTTCCCATGCTCCTGTTAATATATAGCTCATACTTCCTGATGAGGTTCCTCAGAGTTTCCTCTTTGGAAACCCCTCATCAGGTAAGTGTAAGGGCAACCTCAGGGCACCTACTCAGACTACTGATGAGGGATATCCAAAGTTAATATATTGTACTAAGTATAGACCTGTAATGACGGCTTATCTGATGAGGGATATCCAAAGAGGAAACTCTAAGGAACCTCATCAGGAAGTATGAGCTGTATATTAAAAGGAACGTGGGAATGTACAAGTAATTGTGCCCCTCATGACCATAGTGAGATACTGGGTTGGGCGCATGAGAATGGAGCGGAGCGGCATCATGCAGGGTGTTGTGCTCAGAGAATGCTAGTAGTTTGCCCAACCCAAGTAGTCGCTGCTGTAGGTCTGAGTGAGGGAGTGTCAGAGTGGATTGGAGTGAAAAGGAGTGTGCTCGGAAGGTGAATGGGAATGAGCGTGTGTGATACTAAAATGAGTGAGTAAGATATGAGCGAGATAGAAAGGATATGAAGAGAAAGAGAAAGGAAATAGGTTGTCCCCTGACAGTAAGCCTATTACTATTCCTAGCTATTTAATATATTTACCTTTGGATACCCCTCATCAGTGGTCTGAGCAGGTACCCCCTGAGGTTGCCCTTACAGGTTACTGTGAATTCAGCATTCCTGTATTTGTATTCTATGTCCTCATTCTTCTTGTATTCTAGAAGCTCAGCAATGGTTGGTATATTCAGATTGATGTGGTAGAAAGGATTGAAGACTTCAAAACTCAAACATCAACATATACCAAATGCATATCAACAATGCAACATTCAAACTCAGCAAATCACATGACTTAACCTAAGGCCCTTATGGGTTCAGACTCTAAGGAAGGGATACTGTCATATCCCAAGTCATACTCTAACCCCTCACCCCAATTCAGCCTATACCAATTCTGGTCATGGGTTGTTATCTGACATTTGTTCACTCTATTCACACCCTGACCCTGATTGTGTACCTCAGACATATCCCATTTCATCCTTATCATTCCTGCTCTACTCTACCCCCTTGTTCTGCCCTCTTTATTCTTGCTCTAGACTAGTCAATGACCTTCCCCCATTGTTTCCAGATGATGAGACAATTCTTATAGTCCACATTGGTCTCTCCCTTATCTCTGGACTTTGTATATAAGTAGCATGATTTCTGCACTATATTCCTCAGTTTGAATATTGACTAAGTTCTCTCCCCATTCTCTCTTAGTCCCTCAGTATGATCTTACTCTGACCCACTCTTACTGAAGGACTACAGTCTTAAGGTACTTGACTCTGACCAATCTTTGGTCCATACATACTCATTTGGTCTCATTGTTCTCACTCATCTGCCCTAGTAGTCAACCTTCCTCTTTGCTCTCACTACCAGGCTTAGTCCCTAGGGCAAAGCTTCACTCTGACTCTATCTGTCAAATACAGAGACACAATCTAGCCAGGGGCACAGTACATAAGCTGAGGCTGATGTCTCTATGGGGAGGTGCAATACTGGCCAGATCAATTTCTGTTTGTAGTTAGTTGCTCTCCCTATAGATGGACAAAATTATGGAAAATCAATATTTTGCATACTCTGGCACCTTGATTTGAAAATTTTTTTGAGAAATTAGTTCCAGCAAAGATTTATCAGAGATTGGCCTAAGAATATCCACATTAAGATAAGACTTAAGCCCTACTACATATATAAATTAAGGCTATTTAAGGGTATAGTGTTGAAAGTCTCAGGCCATTCCCTGAAAAATACAAAACTAATAATATTGTCTCTATAAACCATAAGGCTATGTTGTCATACAGAGTCAGTATTTTGTTTTTAAAAATGAGGCTGTGAAACACAAGATATTGGATTATATAATCACAAATTCAATATGTAAAGGGGCCACACTAGGCAGAATGTGCTTGAAAAATATGTCCTGGATTGTTCTCTGTACTACTTTATACCCTCATAAATATATATCTAACATAGGCAATACTTAATGACTCAAAGCCTTGGTCAAAAACCAAAACAGCACTCTGAGGCCCAAATTAGCTCACTTCAGAAGGCAAGGGACCTTTGTTGGACAGTCAATCATACTGACTCTGGCACTGCTGATGTGTTGATATGCCCTGTGTGAGTGTGGCCACCAAACCCGGCAACAAATGCATATGCCACTTGCCCACCAGTAATGTGACACATGTGCCAAATGCTGTGAAGTGATACAACTCTAGGTGATACCTTGCAGAAAGCCACAAGGAGAAGACACACACTTCACCCCAACAGACTGAGGACTTTCCAGGACACACACATACTTCGATCACTTCACGACAGCGAGGTTTCCATCTCTGAAGAAGGTCAGCTGAACAACACCACATGCTGATACACGAGGCAATGCTGCAGAAGACCATGGAAATGGCAACCAAGCAACAGTGCTAACCAAATGGAGCATGGCCTAGACCAGCGACTCATGCCCTGGCGACTCACACTGAAAGTACATGCAGTGCAAACAACACTGCAAGGCACACAAAGGGTTTGGGACTAGCAGCACACTGAGTCGCTACCTTACATAGTATGGTTGCAGTCTATAAAAGCCCACCTGTATTGTACTACAAGACAAGTTACTTTCCCCCCCAGATTCGAGATCTCTCATTTGACCTTTACTTATATGATCCAACTTCATCACCCGTCTCTCGGCATGAACACGTTGAGTCTATCATCCCCCTCATGTTCATTAAACTCTAGGATAGGTGTTTGCTTTCACTCTCATTCTCTTGCACACCGTAGCGTTGTTGGACTGCATGAGCGGTCACCCTTCTCATCCGTCGCAGCCACGCTAGGAGCCTCGCACCCCGCGCCGCTCCTCTCTGAAGTGGAGCATGTTTGGCATGTTTGTGGTGGCTGTGCACTTAGTCATCAGTCCAAATTCATTGGCGGCATTGCACCTTCCCAGTCTCTAATTTGTAACACCTCTTACATGATCATTTAGTCCTGTGACATGTCTTGGTTCTTAACAGATGACTACTACTGGTTCCCAAGTATCTCAAGTGAATCTACAATGCTCCAGCCATATCACTATAATCTGCCAAAAGAACCTTCTGCCAGTGGGTACTGTGCCAACTCATCCATATCAATGGGATTGCCCTCAGTCTGTCCCCAAGAATTTGGCATCCTTCGAGGCTTCCCAGATGAAGTCTCCATCACTCTCTATCGCCGCAGGCAATGCTTCTCTAGTTATATATTATTCAGTCATATGGGGTTCATCATAAGGTTTATTGGTGCAAAATAAACAGTTGAAGGTTTTCCTGATGAATGCAACAACGATTCGAACAAAGCCTACATTTGGTGGTCATATACCCTCAACTGGTTTGACACTGGCTTTCTTGCTGCGTGATCAGCTTTGATAGCTGTTTAGGCCGTCGTAGAGGCGGTATAACCTCACTCTGTCAACTACCATACCACAGTGAAGTAACGGAGCTCATTGATAGACATGGCCACGGCCTGCGGTGAAATGACTGCTCACCCGAATCTACCAAGGCTGACCAGTACGCCTTTAGCTCACTTGCGTTGGATCAACAATTGACGTCCGCAAGCAACATAGGTTCACCAGAACTCGCCTATGTAATGCAGCGCTATTGGGAGTGCCACGACTACGGCATCTGAAACCTCCCTGTCAACGTCGAATCTGAGCTGGTACTTGCCAACTTGGGACGGACGACGGTAGGGCTGTCTGCTATTCTTGGTCCCTTGCGCCTGACGTCACGCAAAAAGCTGTACCCAGAATGCGTTCTGTGCCCGTTGAAGTATGGTGGGAGTGTGAGTTTTATCACGGTCTATCGGGAGAAACGGTGAGAGAAGAGTGCTGAGGAGATGAAAGGGGAATTTGGCATTTGGGACCCGCCTGAAGCTCGATGGGGTAACTCTTTGCGTGAAGCAAAGGCTGCAGCAAAAGGCGGAGGAAGGAGGTAAAGAGATCCCGTTCTGTAGGAGAAAGACCTCCTGCTGGGGTAAAGGACTAATGACACTGATGGCTGCGTGCACGGTGATGGAGCGAGGGTGAGCGCGCCGCCGATGTCAGATCGTCGCTAAAGGGATTGTACTATATCTGATGGAGGTGACGGTCACCTTGCTTGACAATCCGGTGTCTGACGGGCAGCCTGGAGGTCATCTTTGGCATTGAATGGGTCGATCGGCGCCTAAGGCGACGGTAAGCGTCCTGATCTATGGAACATCCATATTGGGTAGGTTGTATGTCTTGTACCTATTCAAAAATTTGCCGAGACTTTTCCGCACGCCAATAACAACGACTTTGTTTACAGTCACCTCGAGGCTACGACGAAGCCTAGATTTTCAGTACATAAGAGGATGTCTTGTCCATATTCTGCCATGTGATTCCACTCGCTGGTCGCAGGGGTACCCAACATCGAAACGTGCCATCTGGTAAACACATTTCAATCTGTGATATGTGGGAAAATTCTCGTCATTTGAACCTTCACCTATACCGAAAATATCGTTACATTTTAAACCATCTGCTATGGGATGGGATCATTTGATTGTTATTTCCATGGTATTATAAATTCAGCTTCATGTTTTTTTCTCCTGGTGTTAGTCAGAGTAGGGCTTTGCCGTATCAATATTGGACCGGTCCAGAGACATTCTAGATATGTGGACCTATTCTCAGAATATGCCAATGGACTAAAAAAAACCACCGATCCGTTACAACCCAGTGGAATATTAAAGTCTCCGGCATTTCATAACCCCGACTACCACCATCTGAACCATGAAGTTGTGGCTGCAGTCTGGAATCAATCGCTTTCAGGAACGTACTTGGTGGAAAGCCAAAGAGGAAGCCTGAGGTCGGCCGAGTCTGTCTGGTTTAGTTCAGGTCGTTGGTAAGCGATACGGTTGGGGTCGCCTTGACCTGGCTGCAAATGTATCAAAGGAGGGTACGTGTTGCTCTCTTGGTCGTCATCACCATACGTCCCATGCTCAACCATTATTCAGCGGAATATTGTACTATATTGGAGAGTTTACGTAGGCAACATGTCAGCCGCAGTCAGCGCTCATTAGCAAGGCAATATGGTATGTTTATACACGAAACGCCTGGGCCAACATACCTCCCACACGCGAAGCAATGACACCTAGTTATGGCTTGATGGGGCGACGGCAGGCATATAATACTGCGCCACAGTTTCGTTCGAAGTTTTACTCCGGCGTGGGCGGCGAGAGAGAACGGAAATATAGGATGATTCAGTCCTTTTCTCAGTTATTTATACAGTGTTCCGTTGATGATCAATTTGCATGACGTACGCCAAAGGAATGACCGGGAACGACCATGTTCTCCGACATCACCTCTAATCTGTTCCGCGTCGTGATACCGTCGGGCGAATGAATGGAATGACTCAATTGAAAGCTTCCCAGACGAAAGGACTGCACCGCCTCCAATTTTGCAATGGAGTGCACTGTCGAAGCCCACGGGTAACCAGGCCTTGTCCGCATCAATTGTTCAGGTTTGTATTGACAAGGTTTGCTCACGACCCTGACTCCTGACCTGGCCATAATTTTATTCCATCCGCAAGCGCCGTCTCACTTTTTTTTACCAGGCTTATTTATCGCTTGGACACGTTAGATGACCCTATGTCAGTCAGAGTTGCTTTGATCTCGATTTCTACAACTCGATCGCCACACACTGCCGAGCCCAAATATCCCAAAGCCCCATCGACCGACCAACTGAGATCTTCTAATCGGGCCGCTACAGGGTTTAAAAGAGCCATTGCACTCTGTCTCGACCCCCCAACTTTTTACTCCCTGACCATTTGACTTGCGACCTCCTTGTCCCACAAAGATTCGTTGCACACTGCACCATGGAGCCAGGCAATGATCATGCAGATGTGTCCAAATTACTCCATACCCAAACAAGCACCGATGAACCTACTAAGGTCAGCCGCGTAAGTCCCAAAGTCATTGGTATGCAGGCTAAATATCAATTTCTTCTACCCTTTCCAGATGGCACTACACGCGAGTACTACTAAAGTCAAACTTGAGCGCGAAGGATGGCATCGAAAGTTCGTTCGGGCCCTCAAAAACTCGGACAACCGCGAGGCTTTGTACGAGGCCGCAATCTCCCCTGGGAAATATGCCGTCTTCCAAGTTCTTGGTTACGGATTGGTGTCCAAGTTCACAGGCCTCGATGACCCCGGCATGAATATGGCCGCTTTCGCGAAAGTTGGGCTGAAGGGAGGAATATGCCTGACGCCAATCTACGTCATCCTAATATTCGTTGCCATGGAGCGTCTCCGTATACGACACCAGCAAGAGCCCCGTAGCGTCGTCTCGCCCCCTCCCCTCTCCCAAATATTCGCTAGAGAGGTTGCATGGAGCGTGGTTGCTGGGCTTATCGGAGCACTTCCTTATCACACGGAGCGCCGTCAGGATATTATTGCCTTTATGATCGCAGGCCTCCTCGGTCCCCTTCCCTCTGCTCTCATAATTCTCGCGTTTGTGATGCTACTAACAATCACACGAAACGCGCAGTGGTACTTAAAACGATTTACTAGCAGTAATACCTAATCATTTCATTGATCCTTACATCGCACCCTACGTTATGAGAACGATTATAGTCACTATATGTACCTCTTGTGATAAATTACGTGCAAAAGATAGTCCAAAAGTATGTGTTTTTGAAGTCATGTCCTATGGCACGTGCCAGGGGTCCAGTGGAAAATCAGGAAAAGCTAGCTAAGTCTATTATTTACTTGAATTCTACCAACGTCTTAGAATCGCCACGCTGCCCTATTGGCATCAGCTTTTGCGAGTCGGAAAATCGGACATGTGGCTCAGAAAGGGTCAAAGGCCTTTCATAGCCTAGATCAGGACCAATATGAAATTACAAACTATCTCACTTTACGAAAGTCAACCGGAGGTCATAACTGATATTGACATATCTCGGCCAAACGATCTATTAGTCGCTTATGAAGCCGCACCATTTCGTTTCGGAGTTTTTATGATAATCGGGGTTTGATTGGTGGCCGACCTCGGAGCTCGTAGGCAGAACACAGGGTAGCATCAGAAGGTTATTCTCAATCGCAGGAGCGAACACGAGTCGAGAATTGCTGGCACGGACTTAATTTTTCATTTCGACGGCCACGACTGCCACTAAAGAAGTATCACCTGGACATGAGGCACCGTTTCTCCCAGATGAAAAGGTATCAATCTTCTGTGATTTCATGTCGCTCACGGAAATTGAATGCTTGGGATTCTCTGTTTCGTATCCATGGCGGAGCATTGAGCACCAATGGGAATACATCAAGCAACCAGCGAGCGTAACGTACATATACCTCTTTATTAACGGTACTCGGGATAACATGAGTCATTTCATTTCCCAACCTGTTTAACAGGTGACTTGGTGGAACCTTCATCTGGAAGATAAATATATTTTGTGCCCCATTTCATTATCCTCAGAACTCGGGACTGACCTTGTGATTTAGGACTTGGTTTCTTGGGAGCCACCTTCGCCTTATTAGACGTATCTGACATGCCTTTGCTTGCGTCTACACCTTTCAACGTTGCGTTACTGTCTCGAGGGCGCGGCTTTGTCTGTGAGTTTGCACCAAGTGAGCTGCCACCTGACGCGTTAGTGCGCCTCATAGCCATCTCATCGCCAGAGCGAGATGGAGACCTCGAAAAGCGATCATACAGTGCATAAAAATCGACGTCCTCCCGTTCACTATGTGTCTAGTCAGCATTTCTTTAGACCCGGATGATTAAAGAAATACTGACTCTGCATCGGGCTCTTCTTCGTCGGCGTTGATATACGAGTCCACTAGCTTCATCTCCTGGTCCGAGTCAACATTTGGGGTGTGCTCTTTGCGCCTGGGAAACATTGTATACGGCGAGGAGTTGGATATTATGCCTTTGCTTGCTGTTGGAAGCGAGAGCAAATGTGTTATCGTGGGCGATAGCGGTGTTTCTTTAGGATTGCAGTAGGTAGATTATATCTGTTTTCCAAATCGTTAGTTTTCCAGGTTCATTACGGGGCTTTCCCCAACCACCGATAATCGTCTGAGAGATATCAGAGGGTGGGGATGTAAACCATCAAAACGCCACCCATAAACTGGGTGCCAATCTTTTCATTCCTCTGGCAAATTACATTACCCCAATCACAACTTTATAAGCAGTTGACAGTTAATTTTACCATGTAAAGAACATCGCCTTTCGCGGGATGTATGAGAAATTCGAAGGTTGAAGGCGATCTTTTGAGCATAAGGTGCTCGAATCGAGGAAAGAGGGCGGGGAGGGATCAATTTGGGCTGCCAGTACCCTAAGTAGGACCGAATGCTGTTACTGCTTATCCAGGGGACAGAAAGTATGCACGGCGGCTGATGGATGAAGCAGAGCCTTCTTAATTTTGGAAGGAGATATGGCGGTGATTGTCACCACTTGTATATGTTTCTATTGGATGGCTTTGCCACGATTTAATGATGGCTCAAAGTAGTTGCACCACTCACTCTTAGACCCCCCACAGTACGGATAACGTTTAGAAATTGAAGCAGAAAGGCCGAGATGAAAGAGAATGAGATGGCTTGGGCGAATTCGCGCCATTCGCACCATAACAAGTTTTCAATCAGGGAGCATTGCTCGTAGAAACATTCCAGGACTGTGGTCATTAATTAAGTCTGAATCATACACAGGGGAGAAGGAAGCACCTCGTGACGAGTCAACGACATATAAAAATAGGGCAGGATGTAGTGGCTTCGAATGGCATTTTTGACGACGACGGATGTGGGATTTGGGCTGGTGAGCGAATTCGGAGTTGTCAGACGGGTAATGAATGAAGTTACGAAATGCTCCGCGATTCAGGCCGAAAAACAAGAACGACGCGAATCTAGCATATGCGTTAACTGCACTTGGACCACGAATAATGGGCCCCACGTAGTGGCATTCAGAGCCTGAGCCATCACGAGGCCCAAGTGTAAATGATCATTTAGACACAATGGTCAAAGCGAAGCAACAAAAATCGGAATTTCAAAATCATAAAAACAGCAAATCACCTTTTTGCACCAAACACCGCCCCTCCTCCAGATTTCGTCAACCCACATACTGAGGCCAAAGCCGTGTGACTGTATCCAGGAAAGGATGGCGCGTCGCTTGGTGGGTCTGTATTGGTAACCTAGGGGCTTCAGTGCGCGACCTAGAAAATAAGGTGAGGGCTAATAGAAGATTTTGTCGTTCGAGCAGGGGTTCTAGACTTTCACAACGAGATTCGTGTCGTGACAGCAAAAGGAGACCTAGTGGAACTGATGGAAAATCTGATTAGCTGGAGGAAGGGTAGACAGTGGGCTATGGGCTATAGGCCGTAACATTCCTCACTGCTGCCTCTTGGTGGAAGAGGTGAGTTTTCCTGGAAAACTATGTTCCTTGTTAATGCTTCAGACTTGCCCTCCCCAAATTCCTATGTCAGGTCAGCTTCCTTTGTGACTGCAGACAATTTCCACTTTTTTTGCAGCCATCCCCTGCCATCCCATGACATTTCCACTCATATTACCCCACTGTACCCATGCATCATTCCTTGACTGCATGCATTGGAGCAAGGGGTGGAAACTGATGCATGGGTAACACCTTGCATACCTCCCATCCCAATGTCCAATCATGTGCTTCAGGAAAGCCCACGAGGAACATGAAGGGTAAAACCTAGAAGGCATGAGCAATATGCCCATATATCCAACTGATGTGTCCAGGACCATAGGCACGAGTGACGTCAAGTATCCCTCAGGTCCGGAACCACTGCCCGAGTGAATAGAGACGACTAATCCTGCTAAAACAGAACCCATGGAGCAACGGGCCCTGGCTCTTCTTTTCTAGCGAGGCTCGGTACAGCTCATGCAGGGCGCAGACAGAGACGCAGACGACTTTAAGTAGTGTCCATAGGATGTGCCGAACGTCCATTGAACTTGGCAGTGACTAGCCCATCGTGTTGAATACAAAGGGGGTAGATGAGGGTAAAGCGTTTTTCCATTCACACTGGTCCTGACAAAATATAAGGTGATCCCTTCACCAACTCGCTGAAACAATGAATCAGAATATAATAGAGCGAGTAAGTGTTGCGGGCGCAACTGACCTTCAGAATAGCTATCCGCAAGCTCGACGCAGTCCTTTGGTTCAGATGCGAGCCGAATGGACGATGAACCCCCACCGAAGCCAAGGCGGCCAACAAATTCATCTGGAAAGCTAGGTGCCGCCCACAGGTCATACAACAATTGGACCCTGTGATGGTTTACTGAACAAGGACACAGTGCTAGCATGGTATGTGTCCAATATGTGCCAGCCACTTCAAGGAGCACCTTCACATATGTTCACGTTGATGACATGCATGTGCGGCTAATGAAGAGGCAATAACGCGCAGGATTGTGATTCCTGATGGGAGCCAGGCTGAGCCAGCAAGAGATGGCTGTGAGCTTGGGGGTCAGATATTCAATCGTTCTGAGGCTTCCTAGGGCCGGTTGAATATGTTGGCAGTATATCTGGCAGACGCTGATCAATTGCAGGACTTTGAAGGGAGCAGAGGTATGTCCTACAGCCGAGGCACCCATCCCCTGAGTCCCACAAGGGCCCATGTGCATTGGCCATTTTGGTTACACATCGCTGGTATTCGAGGTCGCTATGTGTCGTGACTGTGTCCTCTTGGTCCAATGATCCATACCGACCCCGCTTGCGGGTGAATCCTCGAGGATGGCCACCATGTTCGGATCCCTCAAGCCCCTCCCACGTTATCCTCGTGGAAGAAGGTGCAAGGACCCTGATAATCATCAGCCGACCATGATGTGGGAATGGGGGCAGAGATCTGTTACCTCCGTTCATATCACTGTCCCTAATTTTGCAGCTGTGGTCTACCGTCGCCATCCCCGGTATTTTTGCAGGTCTTCCAGGATCTCAACGTTCAACTCCTGTTGGTTGCGTGCGTGAAGGACAACAAAGGGAGAAGGTAAACAAAACCTGACCCCGTGACACAGCCGCGGTTTGAAAAAAAAGCTTATCCGCACAGCGCCCTCGTCCCAAGAAAAATCAGAACCTTATAAATTATGGGAAACTCTCTAGCAACCGGCTGCAGGGGCTCAGAGCGATGGGATTTCCAGCGCTCGGAAAATTCGCCGATTTTTTTGAGAGGCTTGTCAGGCACTCCTAGTCCATGATATCCCCGAAACCACCTGGCTACCATTCATTCGGATGATTGGCGCCCCTGGGATAGGTTGCTGGAACTTGGAGTCCCTCAACTATCCTCATCAAGTCGGAGGGTCGAATTTATCCCCCCCCCCACGTTTTTGCTATTAAACTGACGCCCCCAAAGCCACGTTTCGGATTAGTGCCCTTATTTACGCAGACTCGGATTTGAGCCTCTAGAGCGCTACCGCTAGCGGTTGCTGGTATCTCTGGAGCCTTCATGGTTCAGTACAACCTCTCGCGAGATGCCCGCCTTCTAATCATCAGTGCGTGATTATTACTCATACAGAACCGAAGCGCTCACCACCCATTACAAACAGCTAGTTCCACCTTGCTTTTGACTTTGGAGTATGTTCAAACGCTCAGTGAGGAGTATGTCCATGTCTGGAGGTACGTTACGCGATCAGTATTTCGATAATTTCTCGATATTCAGCGGTTATATCATGGCTACTAGGTCTGGCATGAAAATGAAGATCAAGACCCTTTACCTACTACTGCGATATGTTGCATTGACCGGGCAATTGTAGGTGCACCCATTCCTCTATGTAATTATACTCATGAGCTATCCAGGGCAAACGTCATAATATCGTACATCTTTCTTTCCAAGCCAGCGTTAGCTTCTGGGACTTGTATCGCTTGGTTTTCAGTCCAGTGTGCAGTTTTGGAAATCGTGGTCAACGCTTTTGGGGTACTTATGATGCTACGTGGTAGGCGAAGCAACTAGCTCCCCGCCCTCTCTTAACGCTGTATCCTACAGTTTATGCGCTTTATGGACAAATTCGCAAGGTCCTCTATATTTTGGGTGTAATTTGCCTTGCAGAAACCGCCATCACGATAACAGCAACTGTGATAATCAATCGAAATCTAGCATACGACAAAGAGTGCATTGCAATTGGAACTCCTGTGACAGGGTTCATCACGAGGTGTGTGGAGGGTTAACGTTGTGCTTGCCTCCCTCTGAAGAGATGGAAGCATTACCTCAGGCGTTGTCCAAACCATACTATGGATGATGACTGTTTTCAAGGTCTGCAAAATCGTCCGTCGTGGCTCAAACAGTAGGAACATCCAGATAGCCAGGTTCATGCTGCGTGACGGAACTTATGCCTTTCTTGCTGTTGCTGGTGGGTAATCCCGAACGAGGCGCGCACCCTTTTGCTGACGATTGGTGTGCGACCAGGCTTTCACTTTACCGTGATGGCGTTGACGCTTCGGTCGCACCAAATGGAAAATAGTATCCTCTCGTAAGTGCACAATTGATTTAGACCTTCGTGCTTGATTCTAACTCATAATTCAGAATCCTTACTAGTATTCTTTCAGTGGTGGTAAGATCCCGTGATTCTGTATATCATCACCTTTAATAACAAAACATTTCGATAGGGCTGCCGATTAATTTTGAATTTCCAGAGTTGGAGGTGCAGACTTTCAGACCCCAACTCAACTTCGGAGCTTCGAATGACAGACCTAGATCTATCGGCAGATGGCTTCCGAATGACTTCGGGCTCAGATGAACTCGGATCCACAATTTAAACAGGGAGCCTATAAATCATCTATCTCAGGCTGCCTCTCGTTATGTTTTATGTTGCTTCATTTATCCAGCTTTCCATTCGTTGGCCTGTTTAGCTTGCCTCCAGTGGGAATATTGTTCACTTCTTTTCGTAGTCTTCGTCGAAGTTGATTGATTGATTTCTCGCCTCATTGCTCAACCCCTCTGCATTTCGCATGCTTTCCACTGCATTTCGGATTACGGTACTTCATGGGCCTGGTATCACAATAATAGCTAATGCATCTTTACTACATTCTTTTTAAGTCTGTCTTTTCAATCGTACCAGTTTTGTGGATTGTGCTGTGCCTACTTCCCATGGAGTCGTCATAATCTTGCTGGATGTTCCAAGAAAGGGTTATTGTGTTTCTGGATACGTCCCAAGAAAATAATCCTATAAGAAATCCTAGAAATACATTGTACACTATGCAGAGGGGTTACTAGGACGGTAATCAGGATCCAGAAAGCAAGGATGAGAGGAAACTGAACTCACTCGATGTAACAAGATACAACCACAAGACAAGATTACTTAAAATACAGCAAACACGGCCCACTTATCTGGAGCCATGGCCTCATGCGTGCACCCTCTTCGGTGGGCCTCTATTATCATCGCCTTCACGAACACGTTTATTTGCCCCCCATTCCATGTTGGCCTCACGGTATCCTGGATGGTACATCCCAGAGGGGTCAATATACCCCATCCCAGATGGAGTGGTGTAGCTCATTCCCATATTAGGGTTCGCGCTCGCTGCATCGCGTGGTGAGGGGTTTGCCATGTACATGCCCTGCGGATATGCTTCACTGGCGGCTGCGGTGGCGGCAGAAAACCCAGAGCCACGCTGTCTGCCGCCCGTCGTGGGTTGCGTAAAGTAAACATCAATCGATGGTTTACGCAGAGTGGGCTGTTGTGTTGTCGTGGCCGTAGACGGGCGGCCTTGAATGTTGGCAGTGCCTGGTACAGGACTCGTTGGGTTTGAGTGGACAAGTGATTCGATAGTCATCGCCGTGCTTCCTGGCATTTCAGAGGATGGGCCTACATTTTTCTTGTACTGCATAGGGTATGAAATTACAGCCAGTAAAGGAGAAGATTGCTCACTGTCTCGAGCTCAGGCTTCCCTCTCCACTTTGCAGTTGCCTCGCAGAATCGAACAGCAGCGCGCTCCACAGGCTCAGCAGGGTATTGCCACGCCAAGTCTTCCATATGAGTCGACAAGTCGGGTGTTGATGCGGGAATGTCGTAGAACTTCGACTGTCAATCAGCATAAACAAAAATGTGAACATGGTATTACATACCCGCTTCAGTCGTTCATACATCTCACTCCCAAACTCCATTTCTGGTTCCCAACGCATCGACAACCTGTTATCGCTTTCGAATCGCGATGTGGGTGCCGATCTCAGTGCAGGGAAAAGTGTTTTCACGGCATCTGCAAGGGAAGGCAGCTCGTCCGGGTCAAAGTCGATAAATTCATCCTCCCCTGTGTCCAGATCAGGATCCAACTCGGCAGAATTGTTACGAAGGTCGCCGTCACCCAGACCCAGCCCAACCATCAACAAGCACTGAACGGCATGCGAGCCACGCCACCCTGCTGTGAGGTAACCCTCCAAGACAGCTCGTGTCAGCAACCCTGCAAGGAGGCTGTACCACTCGTTGGTGGGAAGGAGCGGAGTGGATCCCTTGTTGCTTGTACGGTTTGAATTCGCCTGTGAAGCTGCAGATGGAGCTCGTGTGTGTCTGTATTGAAAGGAGGATAAAGAACGTTGCCGCGTGTGCGACGAAGGGCCCGCAGGTCCTTGGGCCTGTGGTGGTGTATAAAATGATGCTGCGGGGACCGACGGCTGACGGAATCGGGTGTTTGTGGGCGATAGACGAGAGAAGGGTCCTCGCACGTGTTCTGGGGAATATGACCTCATTGTCGTGGGCGGATAAGTCCTTCCATCAGGGATATTCCACCCCGTATCGTTGGCGACAGCACTTGGCTGTTGATCTCCCGCAGAGACTGACGCAGGCTGTTCACCTTCCTCCTCCCCACTTGCCTCCCTCCCGAGTTCATAAGCCACCAACGCCGATAAACGCAGAAACCGCGGTATCAACTTACTCAGCTTCGTGTTCCCAGCACCCGTCTCGACTTTGCCACTATTGCCCCCTGCCGTGGTTCCTCCTGTATTCGGGCCTTGACCGTCCTCCTCAGGCCCGATATCGACAGCAACCTTTCGCCGAAGCGCGCTTCCTCGTACACCAGGCTTCAGCAGCCCCGACCCAACTCCGCTACCATCCTGCCAACCAGTAATTCCATTCGCCGTGTGCCCATTCACGCTTGCGCCAGCACCCGCACGCCCGTACGCAGATGACAGCGATGGGACATAACTCCCTGCTCCAAACGAGGCGGAACGACCGCGTACACCGCCTACTCCACGTGTTGCGGATTTTGCTGCGACACAGATCTCGCAGCCTGTATGAAGATGCCGGGGACAGCGAAAGGCAGGGGGTGAATTGGCCGTCGTGGGATCCGCGCCAGCGGTATAAAGGGCGAGGGTGCGTGGTGATGGCGTTGGAGGTTCTACATAGGGGATGTGTGGGCGCTATAGCAATAAACCTTGTTAGCTTTCCTTGTACTTTGAATGAGACTTGGACAAGCGAATTCCGATGGATGGAATCAAATATATTGGCCACCAACGGAGCTAAGCCCATCGGAATAAAGGCAATATAAACAGCAAACTGAAACGGTTCGTGGCTGGGGCAGCTGACATGAAGCTCACCTCTGAAGCAAAGGCACCTAAGGCACCTGACACCGTTGCAAGCAGTATAAGGGCTTTTGGGAGATCCAAGCCGGTGAGACCCTGCGCATCAGCTGATGGAGGTGTCTTCCCGGTACTCTGCTGTTGGGTATGTCTGTACGGCGGGTGTGGTGCCTGCCGCGCGAACAAGTCGTTGATGACTGTGCCGAGAGCAAGTCTCAGGCGCACACCGTTCGGAAGGGTATGTGGGTGAGCCATCTTCATCCGTGGCGATGTAGGAGGGGTTCCAGGCCCCGTAATCTCGGAGTTTTCTTCATCGTCGCCAACGATCGGGTGGTGCGGCGGAGGCTGTTCGAGCATGCTGGTGATCACTTTCTCCAGACCCTCTGCACGCAAACGAAGGGCGCGTGCGAGGGTCAGATCCTGCCTCGAAAGGCGCTCATCCTCGTCGTCTCGATGGCTGTGAACACGGGCTAGCAGTGTTGCTGGGGGTTCGCCTTCGGAGAGAGCATCTGACTCTGAGTCATAATTTTCCGGCCGTCCTCTATGGGCATAATGCGACGACGAGGGGCCCCCCGTGCGATCTGTCATACCAAGCTCTGCCCTAGCCTGCGCGAAACGAGTCCGGGCTACCGATTTGAGGTCAGAGGAGAAATATGAGAGCAAAGGTCGGACATACCATGGACCCATAACATATGATCGATAATAAGGGTTCGCGTGCTCTTTTCACGGGGCGGAATACGGTGTAGATGATGAGCATGCTTGTGCGCAGGTGCACGAAAGGATGTTCCCGCAGGAGGAGTGCTGCCGGAAGCGAATGCTCCTGAAGCGTTTGCCATCCCAGTTTGCTGGTTTAAGTTGAGTATTGCAATCGTTCCTTGATATATATATGTTTCTTGTGGATCTAGGCGACGAATTTAAGCGTTTTGACCTGAGATTATAGCCCCCGGATGGACAATGCGATGAGAATTGGCAAGTGTACGCGGCGCCTATATTTGGCACGCCGATCGCCTTTTCTAATCCCGAGTTTTCCCTAAACGTCGT
Source organism: Phaeolepiota aurea (assembly GCA_036937095.1). NCBI lineage: Eukaryota > Fungi > Basidiomycota > Agaricomycetes > Agaricales > Squamanitaceae > Phaeolepiota > Phaeolepiota aurea. The sequence continues at coordinate 24,185 of JASFDG010000107.1, forward strand.
GTGAATTTTTTCAATACCACTGATAAATCCTGGGACTTCCGACATCGAAAAGGATATGTGCGCATGAACGTTGAGAGGTTGGAAAAAGATGATGGTGAATAGGGGAATGATCAGGGTCCTCATCGCAAATTGCAGTAGTTGATCGCAAAGCTTCCCACAGTGCCGCCGAGTCCAGCCCCTACAGAACTGGAGAACAAGCGCTCAGGTTTATACTTCTTACTAACAGGATTGACCGTCAATTGTGACTCAATTCAATATCAGAGAGCCCGATTTGTTGCGAAACATTCATTGAAATTGGTTTTCACATATTTCTCCTTGAATACAATGCCTGCCGCCTAACAAAATTCCCCTGTGGTGACCAGATAGCACATGCATTTCCAAACCTTCTATGATGCCAACATACCTCGTCTCACACTCCGAAACGGTATTTTACGCTCGCTAAGTTGGCCAACATCATGTCAACCCGTCTCGAAGGAAAATGTCCCGAAAATTCCCGGTTGCGGGACCGCCGAATTGTCGACCTACTGAGGAAGCCCAAGATTTTGCGACTTGCCCAATCGAACTGCAAGAATCGAGCAAATATCACCATGTGAAGAGTTTTCAGCCCAAATAGGCTCGGTCCACTGTCGTATTTGCTTATATTATATTCCAAGGATGATACAATTTCCAATAGCTCTATTACCAACATCTACAGGGGCTGACATCTACCGGACTTTTGGTGTTGTGGAGAAAAGTTAACATCAGCAGACTCACAACGCTGCCAGTGCCACTTAAGGTAAAAACTACTCACAATCTAAGTTTTTGTGATATTCAACAACTCGAAAGGAAACAATTTTTGTATCAGCCACATCGTTGAAATATTTCCCCTTCACCGACCCCAAGCCTTCCAACATACGCTCAGCAGCCCCCACTTCGAGCACAACACTCCTGATATCTGCAAGGTATGCACCCTCCAAGGCCACAAAAGCTTCTCAAAATCCTGCCAGTCTAGTGCATCCATGTTCAGTTCCTAAGTGTTCCCTGCCGCTTCGAGGATGACCTTGATTCGGAAATGTTGCAGCCTGATATTGTCTGGTCCAATGACCCTGGCTAAAGTCCCTGAGAGCCCAAGGAGAGGATGCTGCGTATCAGGGTGTACCCTCACCTCAAAAACTAGTGTTTCAATTTGACCTACAGACACGAGCCCCGATGGAGTGGCCGAGCTGCCTCCATGATGGTTAGTGCTCAGAATGGATTGGGTTGCTCGGAACGCTACATACTGAAGCTAGCTAGACCCTGTCAGGACCCCAGACGCCGCTAGGAGTCTGGCCACTCTACTGATATTTTAGCTGCAAGGTTCGGTAAAGTCTCCTTCAAATTGGTTACTATCAGATAGAAAGCCAAGTGCGTCAGAAATCACAGGCTTGGTTATCGAAACAATGAACCGCCACGTACGGTTGGTGCATTCGAAATATTTCAGATTTGTAGCAACACGCAAAATTTCGGCGATTTGTTCGAAGTACGTGGTACGTTCAAGTTCCACATCGATTATAAAAGCCGCCAGATCCCTGGAGTGACTAGATAGGAACATCCCTCTTCCACACGGGATTGATAAGATTGCGTTCTCCAGTGTGCTGTCGCTGCCGCTGAGACCCATCCCATCGGTTCGCAGCACACGATGCGAGCCACGCAAGTGAAGAAAATAGGACATTTCACCTGCACCCCAGCATCCGACGAACAAAGTCTTGACTGGCGTTGACATAACGATCGATCGAGGTTATTCAAGGAAACCCACATAACTTAGGCGTGTTGCGGCTGATGTGAGTTTATGTCGCTGTTGTAACTCCTCCAGGCAAGAGAATCGGATAATCAAGACATATCTTATGCCCCAAACATTGGCCGACCGTTCGCCTAGCCCATCCTTGGATAATATGGCATACCATTTGTCAAAATGGGCCAGGACGCAGTGAGGTTTTTTTTGTTAGTTGACGCCACCAGGTTTGGAAGCCATTCGGGGAAAGCAGGTTTTCCGTAGCAATCTGATGGTGATACCAATTGATTGTTAATTATTCATTTTCCCCACCCTCACCCCTGCCCTGCCGCTGACACTGGTGTTATGGAGGTCATGCCCCAATTCCAAGGACGGTCCTATGGCTGGCTGCACCCACCAACGGCCTCCAAATTTTTATTTTATCCACCACCCGCCGGGAAAGGTGTACAACCATGTGTAGGTTAAGGACTGGATTATGTTTCCTTACTTTCCCCCAGGCCTTGGTAAATCCGGCAGATAAAGGAGACACCGTTTGACAAGTGCGCTGTGGCATTCCAATCTTTGAAAAATTTCAGATCAGCAAGTTACGTCCTCCGAGTCGTAGTACTATGCAATCTACTGGCAGGCGATTTGCAACAAATTAATCCATATGGGTGATTGTCACGAAGCCCCCGCCGTTAGATCTGGTGCTACATACCAATTGAAGTTTAAATCTAAAGCCGCATCTGGGATGAGACGAACTTTTCATGAACAACATTAACAGCTATTTAATTAGGAGCAGGGCTGCGTGGATTTACACGCGTGATATTAAGATCACATCCGAGTCATCCCCAAATTCTCAGTGGAAACGTGCAATTTTTTAAGTTTGGACCCTGGAACAAACCGTGTATTGGCTGAAGGTTACAAGCGGTATCAATTATCCTGGGCCCTGACCGTTCCAAACCCTTGCACTTACTTGGTACAAGACCCGGCAAATCGCGGGTTTGCCAGCCTCAGGCTTGGGCCAATTACGGCGTTCGCTTTCGACGTTTCAGGCCTCAGGAGGAGTCATCTAAGAATCGGGGCACGACGCATCTTGTCAAGCGGACGCCAAGAATTCTTTCGTTTACCAGTGGCAACTGCAGCTAATTATAACGTAGTCAGCCAAGCCACCGTTCAACAGCGGTTGAGCAAAAAAAATGAATCCGAGAACTTGAAGGTGACTATATTAGAACATTGCGGTTAACAAGGTTTCATTGACACTGACAGCCTCCAGACTGCGCGCCCGTGCCGCACTGCAATTCAGTCTGCCCTGAACATGATCGCTCCCTAATTTTGTTGGTCACGGTTTCTATGTGCCTAGAGCTACCCGCACAACCCCAAAGGAGGTGCAAAGGAGGTGACTCATCCTTCAGGCTAGTCCCTGGCCCATCCAACCCGAAGACTCCAGAAAGGCACCCGGTGACGTCCGAGCGGCCGCAGGCCTCAGCCCAGTGGCACACTCACCCTCTTCTTGCATTGACCCCCAAGAAAATACCCCAGCACTCTCGTTGGTCCTTTTTCCCCGCTATCATACACCACTATGCACTGTCTCCTACTAGTTAATTTCGAACCACGACTACCGACAAGTACTAGTAGTAACCATCTCGTCTTGGAATCGCAGGATTCACGACCCAATCAGCAACTCGAACCCAAGTCATTGGCGTCTCTAGAATGTATGACTACACGCGCAAGTCCATGCCGGTCTACACTGGTGCAGTGGTTTACAATGATGAAAACTCGAATCATGCTTGCCATGGTTAACGGTCCGACCCGCCATCCTCTATAATTTACTCCCCTTAGCTCTTGCCATCCCGTGGAGAAAACGTAAAAGCCACCGCTACCAAAATGAACACGTATCTACTATCATCTCCATCCAAGAAAATCCCAAAGCACTTTCGCAATTCGCGGATTTTGGTCGCCGCTCATCTCAAATTATCGTCGGTCGTAATCTAATTTCGGGTGCAGAGAGAAGAGTTCTCGCCTTATTGCATGTGCTCCATCTCCTCAGCTTGCGCGAAACGTCTCACGACACCCTCATTACTTGTCCACGTGAGGCCAGGCAGGGGGGTTAAACGATAATGGCTCGAGCACCCCATGGCTAGCACCATGATCACCATCAACTCCGCAGAATGTATTATTCCCTCGACAGCGTATTTAAACAGACCCTTGCGAGAGTGGGAAGTGGTTCAGTGCGGTACTAGTATAACGCGATAGCCACTCGATCCTCATCATCATGGGAAACTCACACCTGGCTTCCTTCAGCCTTATTTTACTCCTCTTGTTCCCGCATGTTCACATTCAGCCCGTCGCAGGTCAACTCGATGTCCTAGCCCGTGCTGCTGGGAAGCAGTATTTCGGGACTGCCACCGACAATCCAGAGCTTACCAACACGAGTTATGTCCGGCAGCTTGGCAACACGCTCGATTTTCACCAGTTGACGCCAGTAAATTTCCACTGTACTGCATGCATGTCGCTAGTTGATAACATACTCATAACAGGCCAACAGTATGAAATGGGTTAGTGCCTTTCTTCTCCTTCATTTCTGCGTCGAGGTGTCCTACCTACCCTGACTCGACCTTCCCTTCGTCGCCTTCTGCCTTTGAAAAACCTGACATAATTTGGTTGCCAGGATGCCACTGAACCATCACGCGGGGTGTTCACGTTCGACGGTGGAGACGCCATCGTTGCACAAGCCCACAAACATGGGCAACATGTACGAGGTCTGATGCCCGTGCCACTAGGTTTCCAGCATGCTGATCTGGATTCTATCAAGGGCATAACTGCGTTTGGCACAATCAGCTTCCGACATGGCTCACGGATGGCGCCGCTCAGAACTTGTTTGACAAACCAGCCTTGTTGTCAATCGTGAAAACCCATTGCGGAACTCTTGTAGGGCATTATAAAGGGAAAATGTGAGATCTTCCCAGGGTTATCCTCCAAAGCACTGTTCATTAACGAGCCCCTTCTTTCAGATGTGGGTTGTTGAATTTTGGCCTCGCGATCGTATATTGATGAGTGTCACAAAAGTGGGTTGGGATATCCTCAATGGTGAGAAATGGTTTTTCTTATTGGCCGTCCCAATTTCCGATTGAGGAATGGTGGTGGATCATGAAGAGGTTCTTAACGACGATGGGACGTTCCGAGCATCGATTTTCTTCAATATAACGGGAACGGACTATATTCCACTTGCTCTCCGCACGGCGCGCGCGGCAGATCCTGGCGCGAAACTATATGTGCGTAGTCATTCCCCATTTCACATGCAGGAGGTAACGGGAATTACCCCCTCCTTGCCCAGATCAATGACTTCAACGTTGAAGGGGGAACGCCTGCCAAGTCCGACGCCCTCATCAAACTCGTACGGGGACTTAAAGCGCAAGGGGTGCCTGTTGACGGCATTGGCGTGCAATCGCATCTTATTGTCGGTGAGGTACCCACAAACATGCGAGAGACATTGCAGGCCTTCGCAGATCTGAATGTGGATGTGGCGATCACGGAGTTAGATGTGCGCATGCTGACTCTGCCACCGACGCAGGCGACATTGTTGCAGCAGAAGAAGGACTATGAGACAGTAATCAAGGCCTGTAGGGATGTGAAAAGATGTGTGGGTGTTACAGTGTGGGATTGGACTGACAAGGTGGGCTGGAGTGTGCGGTTTCTTCCTGATCTCTTGTGCTCATACGTCTCCTAGTTCTCGTGGATTCCTGGGACATTCCCAGGGCAAGGTGCAGCGTGTCCATGGGATGAGGTAAGTGTCCTTTCATTGCCTTCTGTTCCAGAGGAATCGTGATCATCGTAAACTTCAATAGAACTTCCTGAAAAAGCCTGCATATTATGGGATTGTAGACGGATGGGTATCGAGGTGATGTATCAAGTTGTGGAAAAATGAAGGTGGAAAGTGGGAGCTGGGACATGGCTCGGTGTTGTCAAAAAATGTATAAATCCTCCTGGAAATAAATACAGGACATTCCCTCTATGACATGAGTGCCCCTCTGTGTCATGTTGTGCCATCGCGCAGGATCGGGGATACCAGCCAGATATCGAAGCCCGCTTGGTATACATCTTGACGACGTGGAGCCACCCCATGATTTGGTCAGGCGCTCATCGTAAGGAGAATCAGTGTATGCGTCCATGTAAGTTACCACCTATGTGTGTTGCAGAAACAATGGTGCTGAAGTTGACAGTGTTAGCTCCGCCGTTGACATGAGCGTGACAAAATGTCCTGATAATGTCGCAGGATGGGCACTCTCAACGAGGGGAAGGAAGATGCTGAATCGATGGCCAAGCATATCGGCGGTGGGGTGGGTGCGTATTTCCGTCTTTTTTTCATACCTATTTGCGAAAGGCACAAAGGTCACTGGTTGGGCGACTTGGGCCCTGAGCTGTGTACGAACGCCAGATAGTGACGAGAAGGAGTAGCTCGATCCAATAAGGGGACGAGTAAATCCGACCAAAGGGTACTCTGGTACAGAAATGAGAAAATTTATCCAACTCGAGCCGTCGAGGGGAGGTGTGCTTCGCTCTCGACTCTCTATGCGAGAAGTGATTGCCTAACCAACCTGGGTGGGTATTTCAATTACTGGAGAAAGCATGAAACTTGTACCCTTGGAATTGCTAGATCCGCGTACACAGTAATATGGGCTTCAACTTGTTGAAAACGTTGAACCCGTACATCTGAGGTCGATCGCTCAATGATGGAGTGCAGGTGATTGTAGCACGTGGCGACTCTCTGAGCTGCAGGGCTCGTCGTTGGACAATCTTTGCGAGCTGACATTGGCCATAGAATGCTCAAGTATTGTAACTGCCAGAAAAACTGCGTCCAGTAAACGACCGAAACGACTGCGGTGACAACTCAGCGCTCACCTATCCCCATGAATCCAGTTTCCTTTGGATCCAGCTTGTATTCCTGACAGATTGGCGCGGTTCAGACAGCTCTCGTAATGTTGGGGAACAATAGAAATTTGAAACTCCGAGTTATTACCCATATCTTGGTCCTGATACGTCGGTTAGGCGGTCTTGGTTATATTTCAACACTGTACAAGGGTTAAACGATATGTATATGTTACAGGCCACAATAACAGCACACCCAAGCAACACACTTGACAGGAAAAGGAATTCGAGAGAAGGGGCGGAACAGGCAATCCGCCACACAAGTATAACCACACCACCGTCCCCTATTAAAAAAGGGATATAAATGACGATTAACAGTTTACAAGGAAATGAATGGCAGCAATCGAGAGATGCATTGATGATTGAATCGATTAGAAAAGGATGCAAAGGTCCGCGAAAAAAAAAGTGCAAACAAGGGTAGTTGGAGAGTGGGTGATGGGTTCCTTCACTCTCCCATTTATTCGCCGTCGTTGTTCTTGTTCAGTCTGCAATGCTTCTTCCTGTGACGCACGAGGTCCCATGGGGTATAGAAAGATTTCTCACATTCGCAATGGAAAGGTTTGTGTCCATAGTGGAAATTCATATGATCTAGCCATCAAATTTGATACGAGACAGCAATGGGTAGTTATAGTGCACTTACATCCCATATTGTGCTTGGCTGTGGTAACTTTGCCACAGCCTGGAATGGTGCACTTGAAGCCTGGTTTAGTGGATCTGGACCGCTTCCGAGTACTGGCCTTTGTCATTGCGGCAGAACCAACTTCCCTCCTGGCTAATGTTGGGGAGCCCGACCCGGAGGCCGGGGACTCCAGTAAGTGAAGGCCTGACAGGTCGAACTGCGAAAGTTGAAGGTAGGATTCAGTGCTGCTCGGGCTTCCGTGGTAGGGGGAAACCCCGGAGGGGGGGCAGGCGACGCGTGGACTGAGCCGTGGCTTCGAGGTCTTCTTGCGTGACTTAGTTCCTTTGTTGACAGGAATGGCAGAAGCTCCAAAGTGATTGTCAGGGAAGGGGGATGAAGGAGAGAATGCATTGTCAGCAGGATCACCAGGTTGGGAGACATCATTATTTCCGCTTGTGGGTTCAGCCGCAGAGGGAGGGATAATTGATATATTGATGTCCGATGCGCTCTGAAAGTTGCGAGAATGGTGAGGACGTAAGGGAACCTGAGAAGAGGGAATCTCGGAGGTACTTCGGCGCCGTATTCGAGTGGCTGGGACGCTGAGAGTCGATCCATGAGTGTTCTGATAAAAGCCGGGTTGTGTGCTGATAGGTGAAAGGGAGGGAGAGTCATTGTTATACAATGAGCTGAGGTTGAAATCGATGCTGTCAACTGGGCTGGAGATATCACTGGGGGATACCGTGTGTAGAGGTTCTTCGAGGGTGGGGCTCATAGGATAGGCAGGACTCGGAGGCCTAACACCGGTATAATTTGCCCTGGTAGGAGGGGTTGGAAAGATTTCAATGGCAACTGGGGCATTTGGAGAAACTGATAAAAATGACGCCTCAGATAGAGAGGGAGAGGAAAAACCGTTTGAGCTGTAAACTGAACCAGTAGAACCCACTCAATCAAACGTCTTCGTTAAGTTGAAATGGTACTCACGCTCAGACGAAGTCACAGAGTAGGGACTGCCAAAAGCGGCAAATTGACGTTCGGTGTATATGTAGGCGAAGTCGTTACTGCGATGGTGGAGCCAATCCGCGTTCGAAGTATTGGCAGCAGCTAAAGTGCTGACATCAGTCTGGTTTCCCAAGCATCACCTAAAAACCCACCAGAAACACCGTCGGGGAAGAACGAAAAGTACGGCGTACTAACCCGCAATGATGGAATCCCGAGATCGTCGAGGGGTACAGTGGGTCCAGATGTATGACTGTAGGACTCTTGGAGGATACCATTAGAATGTGCTTTGGTACATTATCAAGGTCACAGACCTTGGCCAAAAAGAAGAATCCTTCAACAATGCATCAGATAACAATTCGGAGTTGTAGAGCTCCTGAAGCTTACTGTTCGTCATCCTGAGATTGTTGGTCTGCGCCTGTGTTGGGCAAATGAGGAGGTCGAGTCATGTTTGGTAGACGCTAGTGTCTAAAGGTTCGAGGGGGGTCGAGCTAAAGTAAGGAATGCTCTGCCAAGCTTGATAACCTCTTAACGAGGTGCCCTGTTGCCAACACAGCCTCGGTTAAAACAGATTTGGGGCGAATTGTGCGGGGGGAACGAGATCTGTTGTATGAGAGTAGCATGTTGCCCGCGTTTCCATGGATCTATATAAACCTGGCTCATGGAGGGTTACTTGGAAATGATGGAAAGTGCAAGGTTTTCGGGGCGATGAGTTCTTGTTGCGGCCCATCCCCGATTAGTGACAAATATTTGGTTGTGCTGCCATAATAGGTCAGTGTGGCGCAGTGGAATCGGTTTCCCGTCTGCCAACACACACGAAGAAACCGCACGGATCCGCTTATGTGCCCTGAAAAAAAAACCTCCCAGGTCTACCGTAAGCTGGTTCGCTAGGAAAAGAAGAACTGTGAACTTGGCGCCTATCAGGACCTTCGGCCGTCCGGCATGACACCTCAGGAAGCGCTCGGCAAGATGCCCCAGATTTTTTGGCAGCTGCAGGGGTGCGCACAGAATATTCCCCAGAGAATGCGAAACACTTCAGCCAAACAACAAGTCCGAAATAGGAAGATTGCTTTCAAACAAGGGCCCAATGTCTGTTGCCAGCTGCTATCATCTAACAGAACCCACAAAAAAACACGTGTATACCACTCAATACCACAGCCCATCGGTGCAATGGTACAGAAGCAGTATTAATACACGTGTTCTATCTGTTTTATGTCTGAATTTCTTGGAGGAAGCTGTAGAACGTAAGACGCGTACGCGTGCACCTGCCACTTCTGGAATAAGGTACTCCGCATGCCAGTGGGGTCCCGCCGACATGGTTACTTTTACCGACCACTCTTCAAAGTCGTGTTAGGCTTATTTTTGGAATATGCCTCAGCACAGTATTCCTCATGGCAATGGGTTGGCGTGAGGAAAGAGGGAATTTCCGACTAACAGTTTACCACTCATAAACCGCAGACTGAGGTTTGCATTATCTTTTTTATGCGCCAAATTGGACATCGCTCATGGGTACTGCTCGTTTCCTAATTTCGCGCCATGATAGGTTTGGAATGTGGGCCTAGCCTTTTGATCGCAGTTCTTCTGCCCTCTGCTCCGGGCATGGTGAGAGATGCCACCACTGGGAACGCTGACTCACTTAGGCTGAGATGCAGCTCGAGTCATTCGGGCCTCGCATGGACAATCCGGCCTGTGGCGGGCAAGTCCCCTCCATATCCACAATGATTATTGCTAATTAAGATCGATTGATGGATCTCGGACGGACATAGCTTCAGACAAAATATTTTATGATGGGCCGCCAACACGTGCATCAGGCTGGTGAGGAATATCCAAAACACAGAATCGAGGGTTGTAATAAACACGTTCCGTGGCTTTCTGAGACTCGGGGAACACCATGTCTCCCTTTGTTCAGCGCTTTAATACAGTTTCTGCGGGTGGCTTGTGTCAATTTTCGAATGATCGTACAGATACTCGGTCAGGGCACAATTTTTGAGTAGCAAGGGAAAGTTTCTGTTCTTCCTTTCCATTATCTACGCATCACGCCTAGTCCCCATTCTTTCAAGTTCCATGAGAAGGTGAGCAATGCCGGCATGCCATAATGACCGTTGCTTTTGTGCAACAAACTCACAGGCATACTCCCTTCAATATCGCCATCCAAAAGTTTGCAGACGATCTTCCACTTCGCGACATCATGTGTCATGGGCCTTGTGTTAGAACCCGACACAAGAATAGGATCTTTGCTAGCAGCCCCTTTCTCTCTGATTTTCGGTATGGTCCGAGTTGGCACCCACAAAATCCGCGTCTGGGTTCTCTCTGGCCTGGAGCTTCATTTTTAAAAAAAATAGAGTTTTAGGGTCGCCAATCCACCTGGCTGGTACTCGTAAAATTTTACGATGCAGTGCTTGGATGTTGTTTATCGAGATCTGTAGCAAGGGACAGTAGTTTTCTTAAGACCATTTCGTAATGGGACGGATTTGTTTCTCGCCATCGATCCACACATCTACTTTTTCATCAAAGAATGCAACATAGCCCTTGACCAAAGCTGATTCGGGTGTGGGATTCTCGTAACACCACGCGAGATCCTTTTTCTGGGTCCGAGCATCGTCGGTCAAAATATGATAAGAAATCGCTTCTCCCTGGAGGCGAGTCACGTCATGATCCCATCCACTACAATAGAAATATCCTAACATACCTTGTAGGGACACCTAGTCCTGAGTGTCGAGGAGCTCAGTAGATCGAGCTGGCAATCCAATTTTGGGATATAAGTCCGCACTGGAAGGCCAGTCTCATAGAGCAGACGAGGCGCGCGTGTATTAGCAACCTCAACCCCATCTACCTCAACTCGGATATGTCGAGAGGACTGTAGTATGTCAACCCGCTATTCGCAGATTGTAAGAAAAGATTTGAGGCATTGATTCAAATCTTTTCTCCGAGTTATAGAACATACTTTGTAAGGGTCTTTTGGGTGAACGAAAATCTGGTCCTCTTCCTCGAACCAATAGTCCACTGCATCAAACGGGATGGTAAAAAGGCGAGATAATTCTGGTGCTTGCGATGTGCGTATTACTTCGTCCATGCCTGTTGGGAAGAACATCAGTCTTACAGTAGGCGCCGAGATGGTGATGCCTGACTCTTACCGAGGATAGGGTCAGGAAGCTCACTGTCCGGGAAAAAATATGTTGGGAAATATTCATGCTGCCACCTGAAAGGGTGAAATCCAGAGATAAGCGCTGATTCTATGATCCAGGCCATCCAGGCCACTCGTAAAGAACGTGTGATAGGACTCACACAAGTTTGGCTTTCTTCGTATCTAGAACACATCGACCGTCCTTGAAAACCCGAATACGCTTTGGGCTGTCCTCAATATGCGGTAAAGGGAAGAACATTTCGCCGTGAGATATCAGAACAACGTTGGCAGGAGGAGGAGACCTGGCCCAAGTTAGACATCTGTGTCAGAATGATGTAAGCGTTATCATATAGTAAGATGAGCGACTTGGCTTACCACAAAATTTTCACTCCTGGCACCTAACCTTTTTGCAGGCTTGAAAATCCTTAACAAAATGGTTTTGGTCCAGTATTCATGTTTTCATGTGCCCTTTTTGAACATCTCCAAAATGAATGAGTTTAAGTGTCAACTGAAAAATATCATATTTCTCACATCTTATGTTTTGCATAACTTATACATTTTCAAGCATTCATGGAGAAGGATATGTAAAAACCTGAACATGCCAATATCATTTTTGCAAGGGTTTGCACATGTGCAACAAAGGACTGAAACCTGTCATCCTCTTAACCTTTTCAGGCACAAATTTTTGGTTCGACAACACGAAACCCGATCCCTTCGTTGTGCCTCAAATGTCAACAATTGAGAAGGCTTCCACTGAACGAACGCAAGAGCTGCGTGATGCACTAGCCGAGATCAAATCTAGAGTAGATTCAGCTAAGCCTTCATTCTCACCAACCTTGGTCGCGGTATCAAAGTACAAGCCTGCTTCTGACATCCTTGCTTGCTGTGAGGACGGGCAGCTTGATTTCGGCGAAAATTATGTTCAAGAACTGGTTGAGAAGGCCGAAATCGTAGGTCCATCAGAAATTGCAACGTTCGCAGTGGTATTAAATACATGACAAGCTGCCCAAAGATATTCGCTGGCATTTCATAGGGACTTTGCAATCAAATAAAGCTAAAGTCCTCGCCTGTGAGCCAACCCTTCTCTCCTGGAGATACAAGTTAACAGAACACCCCAGCCATCCCAAACCTTTACGCGATACAAACAATAGGATCTATGAAGGCAGCATTAGCACTGCAGAAGGCCCTTCCAGACGACAGACCCGAGCCACTGCGAGTATTGTTGCAAGTCAACACATCAGGAGAGGACGCAAAATCAGGGCTTCCCCCTTTGACAGCTTCTACTGAGCTAGGCTCGTCCGAGCTCGTCCAGCTTGCAGATTTCATATTAAAGGATTGTCCAAGACTTCGACTCGAAGGCTTAATGACAATAGGGGCACTCGAGCAGTCGCTTTATGCTTCCGAAACACAGAAGAATGCGGATTTCGAGAGGCTCAAGGAAACCAGAGATGTCCTGCAAAATTATCTGATAGGCGTGAGTACCGATAAATGGGGGCGTGAGGGTAGGTTAGTATTGAGTATGGGTATGTCAAGTGATTTCGAGGCTGCCATTAAGGCGGGGGCCGATATCGTCAGAGTCGGGACAGGCATTTTCGGGAACAGGACCCCCAAACCATGTGAGTAGTGCGTTGGCGGAACTTTTGCACGAGGCTGACGAACGACGGCAAAGAATTTTCTTAATGTTTGATGTTTAGAACGTATCAAGCATGTGGTGTCTACGCTCTAAAACTTCGCGAAAATAACCACACGCCGTGCGGTTTTTGCACAGCCAATGGCAGCAATTCGGCACTCAAATAAAAGCACTTGTTATCCCAGACGTTGCTTGAAGCCGTTTGCCTCTCCCAAGAGATCGGCAACAAGTCGGATGCCCATTGATCACAGGGCATCTATTCGCCAATCGAGCCATGATGCTCTCGGAATATCAACTTCACTCACTGACACCGCTCCTTGGCAATGGGATTCTCGGATGCTTTCTGCCAATGCGATGTTGGGGCGGACTCTACTCGAAGTTTTTGCTATCCTACACCACAAGATATCCGACGCACACGGTGCCCCAAACACCATATAAACAACATCAGACCAACAACAGTTTGCCCTCAACGCACTAAACATGCTTCTAACATCTTTCCTTGCTTTTTCTCCTTTTCCTTTTCTTGCAGACTGTCGCTCATGGCGGAGTTACGTCATACGTGATTGGAGGTATTGAACAAATCGTTCGTTTGAAAGTGCTCAATTCACAATAATATCACCAGGTGTGACTTATGCGGGCTGGCAACCATATAGTACACCTACTGGCCAGTCCTCTATCGAACGGCCATACAGTGAGTGCGACCTGGGTTGGCTGTGAACGAGCTTGCCAACGCTTGAATATAGGTACCTATGACCCGTATATCTCTTTTAATTCACCTAAACGGATGCTTATAACCTGAATTTATCAAGTATCCTTTCTCCGACGTCAGCGGTATATTCACCCCCACAGTTCTTGTTTGGGACACTCACTATCCCGACTAGTCTACAAGCTGTAACAAGACTGGTCAATCCAGCGCTCTTCAGTGATCTGCAACAGTGGCCGCCGGAAGATCTATGACCGCCAAGTGCCGGCAACCAGATATCTCACTCGAGCCCTTTATTTAATAATCCCTGCCTTTTAGTCAATGGACCCACGCGCAAGGTCCCGTCATAGTTTACATGGCAAAGTGCTCGGGATCGTGCACCTCGAACAACAGCAACAGCCTCAAATGGTTTAAGATTGCACAAACAGGTACGGGTTCTGATTTCTCCGATCCGATGCAGGCCGCTGTAAACTTTGCCTATTTCTAGGATTGGTATCTGGAACCGTGGGATATGGAACAAACATCTGGCTGTCAATGGGGACCTAATTTTATTGTACAGCAATGGGCAATGGGCCTCGGACAGGTGATGTACACCTTGTCACACACTGCCAATATCCCCTCTGCCTTGGCTGCGGGGGAATACTTCATCAGGATGGGTAAACGCAATACCCGCGCACGTGTGTTGTGCTGTGCTGACGAGGGGGAAACAACGCCTCGATCATCATAGCATGAACTCCTTGCGCTCCACCAAGCCAACACGCCCCAATTTTATCCCGAGTGTAAGATTTGGAATTGTCTCTTGATGAGTACTGTTGCCTGACGTACAAATTTACTAGGCGCGCAACTCACCGTTACGGGCGGGGGTCGAAAAACGCCAAGCGGCAGCTATCTTGTTAGCCTTCCTGGTATGACCATGAACCAGGTGTCTTGCCGTAACTAGAGCTAACATTGGCGTACCTCGTTAGGAGCGTACTCGATGTCCGATCCAGGTGTCAACGTCAACATTTACACCAGCCAAGCCCATACTACCATGACCAATGTGATCCCTGTTCCAGGTGTGCATTTTCAATCTTCATCAAATCTAATACCATCTCATATCGATGTATAGCCGTTTGGAACGGCAGTGAAGAAACGCTGGAACGTTATCCGTCCTCCCATCTTAGGTTATAAACATGCGGTCCCCACCTTAAGGCCACATGAGCATAGCCTCGACACCCACTTGTGTTTTTGACCAAATATACCTCAAGTTCCACCCAGGAAGCATCGCACAGCCTGCGAATGTGCACTGCTCTACTGCAACATTGCCAATTGCTGCCACAAGCCATCTCTTGTTCATCGATTCCTCGTGTTAAGATTAAACTTAGAATACGTCACGCAGCGCCCTGAACTATTTCCATAAGTTGAAAGTGGGTGCATCCAATTAAGTACATAAGACAGCAAAAAATCGTTACAATGGCGTGTTACTCATTACCGCCGCTCCTTGACAAAGAAATGAAGAGTCAGGTAGCTTCCTGTTGTGAAAAGGACGAAAAAGATGCCCAGCAGTGTAATGTTAGGCCACCAAAATGACTGGAAGGAGTTTCTTAGTGTCATTAAATTTTGGCACAACATCAGGAGATTCACCTGAGCTCTTAGACCAAACGTCGACAGTATAGTGGCTGCCGGTACATCTAGTTCGACTCCATACTATATGCACCTGTAAGTACAGTGATGTTATTGTTTCCAGAGCAGAATACATACCTTGACTTCTTTTAGTTGCAAGTATCGCAACTCATTAACCGCAAGTGCCTCAAATGCTGCATGGAAGAATGAGATGGTATGCAACCATTGGAATGCCGGGGTAATCGAATCCCGATTGATCAAAAGGCCAGTGAATAGCAAGCTACGATGAGCCGTGTCAATGTAACATTGAGCAAGAGGCAGGAAGCTACGCACTTGAAGAGCATGACAAGGGTCCCAACCAAACTAGCCACGTTGATCTTATCAAAGGCTATCGATAGCCACAATACAACTGACGCAGTTGTTAGATTGAACAGGACGAGTGTGAGGAGGAATTTCCAGAATGCGGGGACGGTCGGCACGAGACCAACGAGACTATAAACGATTCCTCCGAACATCAGGGGAGGAACCAGTCGTAATGGAAGGATGTCGAAAAGGATCTGAGTAACGAGTTCAATAAGCCAATTTCCCGAGATAGGAACCTTGGTAGAACCGACCTTCGAAGAGAAGTAGGTAAACGAAGAGTAATATCCATTTGCCCTATATTTATTGATGAATAATTACGACTTGATTTCACTGCGTTGTGTTTGCATACCTCTCTCTCATGAACAGAATACGCTCATTGGCGAACAAGCCCAAACTTGATAAGCAAGAGAATCCGAATAATGCCAGGGTGAAGAAGAAGATTCCTATTATCAATTAGTCTGTGGAAGCAAGGTAAGAATCGATGAAATTACCCAATCGGTTTTGGAATCCAGCAATGTCATTCCTAACCCAGGAGGTCAGTATCCAATTCCAGAGCAGTCTAAAGCCATAAAACATACGTAACATCATGGTAGAAGAGACCACAAATGACTAGACGAGTCAGAGTGAGCGGTTGAAGATAGAACCAGATCAGCAACCAGTCTCACCTGCGAGTGTAATTGCAGAAAGATAGTGTGCAGCCAACAACGCCGGGTCCCGATAAAGGTTCTTGAACGCTCTCCCACTCAGGATGCGGAACTGAGTGCCCCAGCTCGCCCTTTGTCTTCCCCGCAGAAGGGTTGTCTCGAGAACGACATCGGGCAATTCGTTATTTGCGTTTCCATTTCCGACGCCAGTGCCACCCCGAGAGTTATCGCTCCTGATTACCTCACGCCTGAGCTCTTCCCCTTCGGCGCGTACACCGGCTGCGATGTCACTAGTCGCGTAGGCATCAACAAGGGCAGCCAATTTTGGTGCAATTGGTGTCTCCCCAACCCTCGTTGAGGCTGGTGAAACAGCTTCGAGAATTTGAGACGTCTTTCTCTTGATCAAATTAGTGGTTGATGAACCGACGGAAACCGGGGTTTGAATTTCGGTCTCCCCTACCACAACCGCAGATGAGAGGGATCGAACAGAAGTCGGGACAGTATGGGGAACGATGAGACCGCGCTCTTCATCACCAAGGTTCGTGGTGTCCTCAGACGTCGAGGAAGCATCCACAACTTCAGCGCTGTCGGCCTTTTTGGGCTCTACACTCGCTTGCATAGTGAGGTCGACTAAAAAAATGAGTATACCTAGCTCATGTTGATGAGTGAGAACTTACTTAAAAAGTCGGCAATATTGAACCCGGGGGGACAAGGTTGGCCAATCGACTCAAAGTAGGCCTGACATCTCGCAAATTCTCCTGAATAGACAAGTTTTCCCATGGCGAGGACGACTAATTGGTCAAAGAGAGCAACGATATTGCTGCGTGGCTGATGGATTGTAAAGACCACTGTTCGATTATAATTGCGAGCCAGTGACACAAGGCTTTCAACGACGTTGAAGGCATTGAACGAATCCAGACCTGTTCGGAGTGTGAACGCCTAGCACCGCCTGAATGGGTCAAAACATTTACCGCTTGTAGGTTCATCAAGGAACAGAATTGAAGGACTTGTGACTAACTCGCAGGCAATTGATACACGCCGTTTCTCACCACCAGAGATGGATCGCCGACCTGAGGGTCATGAATTGACAATGTTTAGATACCAGGTGATTGTCAAAAGCTTACCACTCTCTCCGATCCTCATATCTCTAATTCCCAAGATCCCAAGCTCGTTCATCGTTTCCAAGGTCCTGAACTTCTTTGCCTCGTAGCTCATGTCTCTGGGCAACCGCAAGAGGGCGCTATAAAGTATGGTCTCATACACGGTTAATGTGCTCATAAGGGTATCCTCTTGGTCAACGAAGCCCATAACAGTCTTGAATTCTGCATCGGCAACCTCTCTTCCATTGACCAGCGTAGTCCCACTAACAGCTCCACGCTTCCGTTTACGTGCAAGGATATCAAGGAACGTCGATTTTCCGGCACCAGAAGCACCCATAATAGCCATCACCTGTCCTGGCTTCACAGACCCAGATATAGAGTCAAGAATCGTTCGTGACCCAAGGGCGTATGTCAGATTGGAGAAGTGCAGTGATGCAGGGACATGATCTGTCATCAACTTCGCAGCTTCGTTGTCTGGAAGTCTGATCTGACCAAAATCACCACCCTTTCTGCTCCGACCGACATACCACAAAACTATGGAGGTATATCAGCTCCGAGAAGTGTTGGTGGACAGGCGCACAAACCTGTGAAGGAGAGGATAACTATGAGGAGAGCGGCCCCTGCACTCAAAGCAACCCATAATGTATTGTCGGGCTTCGGTGGTCGCTGCATCGTAGGATGAGGAAATGAGGAGCAGGATGTTGAATGACACGGTACGCACCACATATCCGGGCACTTGAGAATAATGCAAACATTCCCCGCCTTTGCAGTTCAACGTGATGTAACTATCCCCAAAAATGCTGTCGATGAGCTCATTCATGGCTGGCTCTTCAAATTTGCATCCATTTCCAGACTTGCAGCTGAACGTCGCTGGCCCTTTGATCGATTCGGTCAAAAACTCGCCAATGTCTATGGGGCAGTTATTGAGTTAAAAAACAGGATTGGTATAGCTAGACTTACCAACACTCCCATCTTCGCCGCATATAAAGCGCCCAGGCACACAACTGCATTTGATGCGTTCACATGCGTAAACCGTCGAATTCGTGTTATATCCTGGTTTGCTTGCCGAAGAACATGCTTCCAGTGCGCAGTAGAATGACTCCACTTCAGCAGTCCAGAATTGAAATGAGCAAGTCGCATCTTGCTTATCACAGCTAAATGTGACCTGAGGAGGTCGCCCTGGAAGCATGTCCACGATTTTCCTGTCTATACCATATTCAGCACAAGATGGATATCTCGTTCGAGAGGCACTGACTTGTGACATCACACATTTGATGGTTGTTGAATACCGTCTCTCCTCCCGTGTAACAAGTCATATTTGACGTTGAGACCTCATCTGCCAGGTTGGAGATGCCACCTGCTAACGGGAAACCAACACAGGCATTGTCATTCTTACAAACTAGATGAGCATTTCAGTCGCGGTGCCAATGGTAGACCGTAGGAAGCCTGACCATTGCAGTTGATGCCACCCCAACCATCTTTACAGTCGCAGGACTGTCCTGGCTCCCGCAAGCGTCTCTGATCACCATCAGCTAACGAATCGCACTCTGTTTGGGGGATGAATAGCATCAATTGCGCAGCATAACTCAACATGCCACATACGTGGTACCAAGCAGTCGATCCCTCCCCACCCTGGGGGGCATTTGCATTGCCCATCATATGGGTCACAAAACCCATATTGGCCACAGGTGAAGACCGGTAGGCGACAGTTGAAGCAGGGTGGACATTTGGCTACGATGACGACATTGTCAGAGCCAATGCAGCATTCATAGTTTGAGAATCTATACCTGGAGGTATCAATGATGATAGGCTCTGAAGAAAAGGCGGCTTTTGAGAACCCCTCATCGTATTAAGCGGTGCCAACTCACTGAGGTCATCCCGTACGTAGTATTGGATTGTCTGTTGCTTGATAAGTTTCTAGCCGAGGCAAATGGTGGTATAACGACAAGGAGAATAAGAAGGGCTTTCGGGAGCCTCCCCATGGAGGCCACTGCTGCCATGCTTCAGAACGGACGGAATGTGGGTGAGGGTTAGGGCCAAGGAAACAACGACATACAAACGCGATGTATGCTTTAATTGATGCTGCTAAACAAATCGCTGCTACTTCTGATCTCCAGGTTGGACCACTCGACGCATATACGCAAATTATCCTTTTCGACAATTCCTTGTGCAGAATGCCAATGAAATGGCTGATACTGGCAGTAGCCGGCGTAGCTGGTGGCTGACCATATGCACACCTCATGTTACCGCGCCCATCCAATCTTAAAACCTCAAGTTTTACCAGGCAGACTATTGGCTGGTAGTAGGAACCACATTCATGACCTCGCAAATCTGTTTACGCTCTGCCAGTCTCTCGTCCATCAGATCAATTTTCAAAACGAGGGGTGCATATTCACAGCAACCCACATGATTATTTCGTGTGGTGCATGGCACCTGCTCGACTAAAGCGCCTGGTCTGCAAGATTCGGCTGCTTAAGCCTGGGCTGGTAAGTATGTCACTCTAATGCTCTGATTGTTTACCTGATTGGGCTTAGTTTCATCTGGATGTCATCAGCTATTTATTCATATGCAGATTATGTGAGAGTGATTGATATTGCAGCTCTGCGCGAAGAGGACGGAGTCATACACAATGTTGACAGCTCGGTTAAGATGAGTCTGGAAAGAGGGGTGACCAAATTTATCTCGTAGCAATCAAAAGTTGCAATGGTTGAATATATTTTATGCTTGGCGCAGTGTCGGTGAATAACTCACCATGATACAAGGTTGAAAGTTCATAGTTATTGCAAATCAATGGTTCAACATCACTTTTACCACCTTGGCGCGTTCTACCTCGCCCCTCCAATTATCACCTATATGTAAATTCGCAATCCTTTTCATCTGATCGCAGTGGAAAATCCTGGCCCATATGCTCATGAGGCATTCACTCGTGCGCTAGCGTATTCGGTGGGTTCCTCAGGGGCCTTTCACGCATGGATTGCTCTTGGTATAAGTAGGCTTCAACGTTGGGTTGACACCTTTGTAGGGCTGCCTACAATACTTATTATACGAACAATTTGGCAGAAGATCATCGTTGGGACTAAGGCCAATGTACATTTCGCGTACTTTCCAGAGGTTTGATGACTGTCGTTTGAAGTATCACGTGGGAAGTAGCAATAATCAAAATCAAAATCAAACCTCAAATTCAAAATCAGAGCGCAACTTTTATAAATGAGAAGACTTTCCGAAATGCCACCTCTCTCTGTACCACTACAATATGTCGGACGTAAAGGAAACTAGCAGTCCCTCCGATATGGATCCAGCTTCAGAGCTCCACAGCCCTCATCCAGCTTCAGAGATTCACAGCCCTCCTCCTGTATCGACTGTTGCACCTCACGGTGAGTCTCATCCCAGATAACCAAGACCGCCACCCTCTTAACCTCATCGCAGTGCTTTTCAAGGAGTTGAGCCTCCTTGATAGACTCCTCACACCTTTGATCATCTTTGTTATGATAATTGGAGTTGTAGTAGGCGAGTTTGCTCCCAATGTCCGCAATGCCTTAGACACCGCACATTTCCAAAGCGTCTCAGTCCGTGAGTCCATATTGTCATCGTGGCCAACCACTATGCTAACTTGAGATTGCGAAGCCATTGCAATTGGGCTCATTATTATGATGTGGCCTATTCTTACCAAGGTCCAATATGAATCGCTACCCCAGATATTCTCCGCACCCCGAATTTGGATACACATCGCCATATCGCTAGTCACAAACTGGATCATCGGGCCACTTGTGATGCTGGGGCTGGCATGGGCAACTTTACCCGACCTGCCAACGTACCGCACCGGCGTCATAATGGTTGGTCTCGCCCGATGCATTGCAATGGTCATGATTTGGAGCCATCTCGCACAAGGCGACGCCAATTATACCGCAATCCTTGTGGTTATAAATTCTGTTCTCCAGATCATCTTGTACTCCCCATACGCAGTGCTGTTTATCAACATCATTGGTGGGGAGGGTCAAACCGATATCCATGTCTCCTATGGCAATGTTGCCATCTCTGTGCTCATCGTAAATTTTTTTTACAAGCGGCTGCCCACACTCGCTTACCTCTTTCACAGTACCTCGGTATACCTCTGGTCGCGGGAGTCATCACTCGCTATACTGTGTGGTATTTCACGAGCAAAGACTTTCTCGAAAAACGGTTCATCCCAATCTTCTCCCCACTTGCGCTCCTCGGCCTGCTTTATACCATTCTGGTTCTCTTCGCCTATCAAGGACACCGCATAATACACAACATAGGCCCCGTATTTCGTGTTATGGTGCCCCTCATCCTCTATTTCATTGTCATGTGGATTTCAGCCTTCGGTTTAATGCTGTATCTTTCGCGGAAGGAGAAGCACGAGCGCGAAATCTTCGGATACGAAATGGCGGTCGTACAGGCTTTCACAGCAGCCAGTAACAACTTTGTAGGTCGCTGCTTAACCCTTTCTTATTCTGCGTGTTCAACTATTGCCGATTAGGAATTGGCTATCGCTGTGACGATTGCGGTGTATGGCGTCGAATCAGAACAGGCCCTCGCTTCCACAATTGGCCCCCTTGTGGAGGTGCCGGTGCTGCTTGCTTTAACGTGGGTTGCACTTTTCCTTCGGCATAAGCTCAATTGGAAGGGCAAGGTTGTGGATGACAAAGAGGTTGGAGTTTTTGACAACAAATGCAGTTATTGAAACGACCGGATTTGTTTTCCTTATGAATATCAATGCTTTAGATGATCATGAATACTATGCAGTGGAATCGAGCAAGGTGAGGGTTGTTTGGTCATGCCACATGATTCAGATCGACCCGATAAGATATGATTTGGTTGTACAACCCTTGGTTTGTCCCAAGTTACCTTGACATGGACTTTCCGGGAGAGACTCCTGACTTGACATGGCTCAACGTAGTGTTCGCGCTCGCTTTCATTGTCTTCGGTGCTGGCGTTTCCACCGTATTCCGCCTAGGAGTCGGGGCGCTAATTGCGGCATTGCGATGTATGGCACAACTCGCTGTCGTGGCAACGATTTTACAAACGGTCTTTGAGACTAAGAACCCATGGGCTGTCGCTGCAATTGCATGTGAGTGACGGCCTAAGCTCCAGGCTCAGCAGTAAGTTCTAATCGCCTCATAGTCCTTCTTAACTTCGGGGAACCATGGAGATGGGTATGTGTGCCACATTTCGCCCACTAGTACGCAATAGATTCCGACCGTCCCCGGGCCAGTTGCGAACAAGTCACCTCGTCGTAACATTACATGGTAGGGTGTATTCGGTCACCTGGCATCTAGCTTTCCTGAGCAAGGTGTGGGTTTCAGTCTAGTTCCCATATGTCCTCTTTGCAATGCTTGGGTCTACCATCCCTGATTGCCATGGGGGTTGTACCGTTTTGGACACTGATTCAATACAGTAAGCACTGATATTATTTCATTTGGCTGGCATGAACAATAACTGCCCATCTTAGTCCCTATTGTTGGTATGCTTTGTGGTGTGACAGTACCGGGCGTCGTGATTGCTGTTAGTTATGCGTTAAAAGAATTGATGTAAGTTTGGTCCTACAATACCATTGCCCGTCTGATATGTTACAGTGTAAAGTCGAGATTTATCTCGCATTCGGCGCAACCCGCGTCGAAGCTTGCCGGCCAATTATCAGAGGCTTTACGGCTGGCATTGACACCGATTAACAGTATGAGGTGGGCGAACGGATCAAAACTATCTCTTCATTGGCTTTTTTGATGTTCCTTGGGCTGTGCTAGCGTCTTGGGGATAATTACAATCCCAAGTATGATGACAGGTGCAATTCTGGGCGGCTCATCCGTCCAAAAAGCGGCCAAGCTACAAATGATCATCGTGTTCATGATCTCTGCAAGCACTGTGCTTGCATCGATCTTCATTACATTCGCAGCAATCCAGGTCACAGTCGACAGCGAGAACTGCATCCGGAGCGATCGGATTGAGAAGGAAATCATGGTTTTTATCGCTTGAGCGAGTGGGGTCTTGCTGGTTTCCTCCCTAGCTTCAAGGGACTTTACGACCTGTTAAGGACAAAGTTTGGCCCCAACAAAATAGTGAGGTAGATGGGAATGGGCAATTAATCACTTGAACCATGAACCAGCCAACGTTTTTGAAAGTATGTTCATGATGCACAACTGTTATGTACTGCATGTCATATCACCATACTTGGTAGTCTTGCATAGTAGCTCACCAATCGGTCAGCCAGGACTACCCTATTTTCACTCATACATTCAAGGCAAGATGCGCAATTTGGCACTATGTGGTGTAGATCATCTAGCATTTGGTAAAGTAAAATATAACCCGCTCAACGAGACATCAAGGTTGTGAGGTGAAGACAACAGTAACGCAAAGACGGCCTCAGGCATCACCCGTGTATGAATAATTTTGGGGCGGATTCCAAGGCTTAGGTCTGCCTTGGGAGGTGCGCGACGAACTCCATCCGATAGCGGTTTCATTAACAGACAGTCGAGATATGAGGGCCAAATCAACGCCTGAATCTGAATCCCGAATTTTGTCGATTGTGGAATCGGAGACCAGGGATGCTTCTATCGCAACATCATGAATGGCTTGGATGAACGACATATGCAGATACGCCTTGATGTTTTGCAAGGAGGCCCTCCAGTGGGTGATTTTTAACTTTTCAAGCCGGAAGGATGAGTTCCTGTAAAATGTTTCGAAGCGTGACGTGTGGGGCCCGAAAAGTCCTGGACCTTGACCTTGCCAAACGATAAGGCAGCGCAGAGATGGCATAACCAAATGCGGCAAAATCAGCGCCACGCCACTGTATACACTTCCAAGGAATACAGACAGCAAGCCCTCGAGTTTTACTGGTGACAGAGGATGGAAAATGTGCATCTCCGAAGCTTCAATGCGTGGTAGGTTGATTTCGACGGCCGCACCGCAATGGGCTAATATATCGAGGCACTGGCTGTGAGTAACGGGACACCCCAATGTGAGGTACGTCAGTTGGGCGAATGGAATGTAGGTGAATTGTGTTGGGGTAAAGGGGTAGCTTGAATACCACGTCAACCTGTGGAGTTGAGGAAAGGATGGTAGCCTAGACAACATACGAACAGCCGTTTCATAGCCACAACCATTGAACACAGGCTCCATTGTCAGAGTATGAACTGTTAGGGCGCTGACGTCAAATGACTGCAGGAAGTGTTGGGCAAGGGAATCATCAAATTTGATGCTCAACCCTTCCCAGCGATGGACATGTTGAAGAAACAGGGCAAAATTGTCTCCAACCTGCTTGCTGAGCTCTGGATTTGGCCTTAATGGAGAGGATATATGCAGAGAAAGGGAATGATCCTGCGAACGTTGAAGCCAAGCCTCCATAAGTGGTTTGGGGGTGCAGAAAGCCCCAGACAGGTGCGACCATAGTATGGGACTGGAGATAGCAATATCGCGCCAGTGGCTGCAGACAGCGCACAATAAGAGGGGCGCTCTATGGGAGCGTGCTGGATTTAGGGGCCGCCTCGAATTCGGAAGGCATAGGATGAAAATTTCCAGCAAAAGTTCAACGGGGAGCTTGGCGATAGGACATTGGCCAGACGCAGGAGGGCCGATAGGATCCAGGGCCTTTCCAGTCAAGGGTCCTAGGTATTCTGCAATGCATAGTAAGCATTATACCACGTAGTTCGTTGATTCGGTTACCCCTCATGCTCTGCAGACTGTCTCCGTAGTACGTGGTTGATTGGTTCCCATGCCAGATGGTTACAGTTACCTTGCTCTCGTTCATTTCTGTGGTACGTTTGTCATACGTTCAACTCGCCAAGGTCAGTAAAAACGCACCAGAAATGAAGCTATAGCTCCTGGGGAATGATATAGTACCATCCCATCTTGCGTGCAATATATGTAGCACACTGCAACATTACGTGGGACTTGAGATTATTGTTTAGATGTAACAATCAAGGAAGACCATACAATAACGTCGCTAAGCTTCCATCATCATCATGAAGAATGACAAGCTAGAGAGATGTTTGGCACACGAACAAAAACAGACCGTTCGAATGAATCTGAAATTGTTGTTCTAACTAGACACGGGGCTTATATACGGTTTCTTTATCTAACTGACTATAGACCATCATGCAATAACGTTGCCAGGCTTCTTCAGACGAACAATCAGTGGTTTTCAAATGCTTACATAATTGATCTTCATATGGTATAGTAATACCTAGTAACTCGTAATATTTATGCGCAAACGTGGACATTGTTTACGAATGTTGGAAAGCGGCTGTATATCCATGCCATATGGGACGCAGACCTCGAGGAGTTCAAGCTGGCCATAATCGAGATCTTGAAGCGAGCCGTCATCCCTGGCAGACAACACAAAAGCGGCAGTTTTGAGATTTGGGAAAGAGGTCAGAATTTTGTGACAGGCCTGCATTGTGATGGGATGAGATAACCGGACACTTTCCAATTTGTGTCATCTGGTCTCCGGCATGAGAAAATGGGGGAGGCAAATAAGGGACCTCAAGGAATAACAACCCCGAACGTCCTTGACAGACTAGTTCAAGGAGTGGTCCACTGTTCATTGAGTCCTCAGAGATTGTTAGTGAAGTGATCTCCGTTACCAACGGTTCCCGATTGTAAGGGACTTCATCGATTACCGCCCCACTGAAATTCTACCAGGGCCTTGCAAGAGTTCAAAAGCATTGACGCTGTTTCGAGGGTGAAGTCGCAAGACAGCTTGAGTTTGCAAAGATTTTCCCAGGGGATGTTGACCAAATTCTCGAATTGTTGGGAGGGCAAATCAACTTCGAATGTCTTCAACCCTTGAAAGGAAAATATGGTCAAGAAAGGCTCGAGATCGATGGACGAGGCAATACACAATGTGTGAAGTGAATTATTGATGTTGGTTCCTGTGACAGGGCTCGCAGTCATAGGACTGAACCCATCATCGATTCCACACAGTGAGAGTGTCCGCAAGTTCGTTTTGCCATATTCATTCATCGAGGTCAGAATTTCGAGGCAATCATCAAAGGACAGAGGACAGTCGAGGTGAAGGCTTGTTAATTGTGACCAGGGAAGGTCATACTT
>JASFDG010000108.1:6763-24977 GCA_036937095.1 Phaeolepiota aurea
GGATTGTGGAAAGAGGGTGGATGAAGACCGGGGTCAATATCATCTTGTTGCAGAGGCAACATATTTATATGTAACCCTTGATAAGGGTTACAGGTCTCTGTTAGTATATCGGTTAGTACACGCGCCTGTCATGCCACTTGCTGTGCGCGCGAAAGCTGGGTTCGACTCCCAGACAGAGAGCTTTATTTTTGTACTCCTTCCTCCTCACATTATGTCGGTTCCACTACATGGAAACTATCATGGGTAAGTCTTTTTTTTGCCAGCTTTTCCGTACCATCCAATCTTAAACCAGGTATTACTCCAAACGACCACTCATCAACGATGCTCGACTTGCTCTACTGCCGTCAGATTTCTTCATGGGAGCTCATGTCCTGGATGTGGGGTGTAACGAAGGATGGGTGACTTGTGAGATAGGTTCGCCATCTATATCACTCGATAGCTAACCGCCGACTTGGGCAGCATAGCGCAATCCTGGGGTGCACATAAAGTCGTCGGTGTTGATTTGGACGACACACTTATTCAAGGGGCGTGGAGACGGCGACGCACCGTCTGGTCGCTGCAGGCTCCCTCCGCCTCTGCCGGCCAGAACGCGGGCCAGGACGCGGATTACTTCCCTGCGTCGTGCGAGCACGAGTTTGGGTCACTCCCTGTCCCGCCATCCGAGAACCGGGGCAAACACGTCTTCCCGCATAATGTATTGTTCAGGACTGGAAATTGGGTCGCTGGTGATATTCCAGAGGATGCGGACGGGTATGATGTGGTTGTTGCGTACGTGGTTTAGACTGTTGCTGATGAAAGTGGGATGCTGAACTTTTCCTTGTGTAGATTCTCGATTTCGAAGTGGATTCATCTCAATGACGGAGACGAGGGTTTAAAGCGTTTCTTCGCCAAAGCCCTCTCAGTGTTGCGCATGGGTGGTAAATTTGTACTAGAGCCACAGCCTTGGGATTCATATAGCAGACCAAGGAGGATGAATGAGGTATGTAAATCTCACCAGGCCCTTCGCATGATTTCGAACATACTGAATATGGCTCACTAGAAACTGAAAGAGAAAGGTAATAACCTGCACATCCGACCCGAGGATTTCGAAGGCATCCTTACCAGCATCGGTTTTGGACTTGTGGAGCACTACAGCCCTGTGGGTGTTGAAAGTGGGGGTACGTCGATTTCGCTGCCATTTTCATAAAGCAGGAGCTAACTTTTCCTTCTTAATACTCAGGGTTCAACCGGCCAGTAGATGTATATGTTAAACTCTGATCCTATGCTACTTATGTGATGCATAGATGTTTGCTTACAATCATAGAGGAGAACACTTCAAAAAGCCGAAGTTTCAGGCTTGAGAGCTTGAGCCTTGTTCCAGAGCAACTTATCCAGATAAATTATGATGATGGTGTTACATTGATATCATGATTCTAGGCCAACTCATATCCACAAACACTCTATTCCCACAAGCATCTTGAGCGCGGACAGCGCCATGCCTCAACATCGCTCATACATGCACATGTACGCCTTGGCATGCATGACCTCTTCAAACGACGCGAGGCGCACGACCGTATCGCTGATATAGGCCCACTGCCGCTTGGGCTTGGTGTCCCCCGATTTCGGTGAAGCCGAAGGTAATTGCACCGCAGGCGACCCATCCGGAAGCGCCGTGTACGCCACATAATGCCCCCCAAGCTGTACATAGAAAAGCATAGGTCAATATCCCAACATCTACATTATGTCTGGGCTTACACGCACCATGTTCCCGATATGCACCACAACGGCATACAGTCGATACATGCACTTGTCTTTATCCTTGTCCGCGTCTTTCTCCCTCTCTTTCTCCTTCTTCCGCGCAGCCACCACCTTCTGCCCCTTCGCGAGCCCATAATCCTCTTTCCTCGGTGCCAGAAACGGCGTCAGATCCAGATACTCCGGGAACGAGATGTACTCGTCGAGCTTCTTGAACCCGTGCGAGAACGAGATGATGTGCGTCTTGTGGATCTGCTGGAAGCGCTTGAGGTGCACGACGAGCACGGGCGGCGGCGTCGCGATAAGGTACCGCTTGTACGCGGGGCGCATGATCACCGGCTTGGGGCGGGACGGCTTGGTTCTCGGAGCTGGGGCTGCGCTCGGGTGGCCGTTCGCTTTGACGGAGAGTGCGGAGCCTGAGTCTGAGATCGAGGAGTCGCTGTCAGGGTCCAAACTCTCGTCGTCGATGCGCCGCGGCGGGATGGACAGCGTATCAGGCGCGGTTGATGATTGTGGCGTGTCCATGCGCGCAGGGAAGGACGCGCTGGCGGGTATGAATGGACTACAGCTGGGATTGGGACTAGGGCTCGGTGAACTCGGTGCAGAGGAGGAAACAAGGCGGATCGCATGGAGCGATTGCAGCGACCCGTCACTACCACCGTCTTCATCTGGCGCGGTTGTAGATATCGATGGAATCGGCAGGCCGCCAGGTGTTTTAGGTGTCCGGCGTTGGCCTTCATCTCCTGACTCCTTGTCATCGAGCTCCAGAGAACTGATGCTCTTTAGGCCCAGATTGGTATCGGAGACGGACATGAGGCCAGTTGGTATTGAGTAGATCGAGGAGCCGGACTCATGCGAGGCGTCGGGGGAGTAAAGTGATACAGTCGGTGTTGATAACGAGACAGGGAAGTGTGCGGTGGACGAACCAGCGAGTGTCGACGCTACCATCGTTGGCGGGCTAGTTTCCGCCTGCTCGATACTATCGGAATCCTGATCCTTTTCATCGGCCCCCGCAGTGCTTGGATAGACCCCATTCTGGATCTTCCAACAACGCCTACACCCGACCATGTTTTCGCCATCTAGTATCTCCACCGCAGTGAACATCCGTAAACACTCTTCCAGCCTTGTAAATTGGTGAATCCCCAACCACACGCCCTGGGGGGAAACCGGTGATCCTAGTGAGAATGGGCTGGCACTTCCGTGCCCATTAGGGAGGTGGGGCTGTTTGAAAATGGCGAACGGATTTGAGGAGGAGCTTGAGCCCACATCTGCAAGGATCTTGCGAAGATATTCTGTCTCCGCCCGAGATGGTTTGGCCGGTTTGGGACTTTTGCCACGAGGTACGTTTGGGAAGCGTGGCGGGGTGGGAGGAGGTGGCGGTGGAAGGGGTTTTGATGAAGGTGTAGAGGGACGCCGTGAAAGACCATATTCTGGAGCTAGTGCTTTGTTTTCGGGAATTGATGCTGGCATGCTGAATCTTTGTGAGGCGCCAGCTCGAAAGGCAGCTTCGGGGGGAGTTGCCGTATCTAGCGTTTCATTCTGCCCTCGCTCCAAGGAGCGCCCCTTCCGATCCTTCCCCTTGATCAAGCGTACAGACACATTTTTTACAAGCTTGGACCATGAATCGTCATGGACTTCCTTTTTCTGTTTGCCCTTGTCGGAGTTAGGCTTTGCGGCTTTCGCCTCCTCGGTGGATTCGACGGCCTTGTCGCGAATTGAATGATCACTCTCGCCTGCCCCACCTTCATCCTTTGACGTGCGTTGGTCTGAATCGGGATCCTGATCAGCGGCGATATCCAAACTATGCCTCAGAGGTTCAATGATTGGGGACTCGTGGTGCCCACCCAACTGCCCTTCTTCGCGCTCCCGTGGACTCGGTGGGACAGAGGAGGAGCGTTGGATCTCCATTCCCAATCCCAAAGACGTGGAAGGGAATGCCGTCAGGCGTTTGGCAAGGTTCTTCAGGCGATCGCGTTTTCGGTGGGCATAATCCTCAGGCTTGATACTTAGGCTTATATCATTGAAATCTTCGTACGTCTGCGAGACGTGCTTGCACTTTTGGCATACGAGGATGCTTGTAAGTTTGCCCCCGAAGATCATATCAGATATCGACAAAAGCTTGTCCTCTTCTGCAAGCGAGGCGGTGTCGGCCTGATCGACCGAAGTATTATTAGCGTCGCTAGGGTGGGTCTGGGTGGTACGGCGACGCTTCTTTTGAGGCTGGGGTTGTCGTTTCTTGATGATCTAGAGGCTGTGTTATGAATCGAATTTGAGGCAGGTTATGAGGGTGCACGCACGTCCTGCTCCTCCATGCGGATAGCGTCGAGGAGAATGCGGAGAAATTCATGTGCGTCTTGCTGCGCAAAATCAAGGTATTGGTCATACTTTTGCCCAAGCACAGCCAATATAGGCCTTGAGGTGAGGATTAGCTAGATGGTAGATTGGGACGACCAAGTGAAAGGCTCACTTCGGACTCAGGATCTCCCTCTGCCTTCGCGCCTGCATCTGCCATGCTCTATGCATCACACTGAGGAAGGTATCCCCAATAGGCATAGTATTGACCCATGGCTGCTCAAAGGCACCGGCCAGATTGTGGCCATTTGTGAGCTGTGGGGACCTCTTCGACGCCAAAGGCGTACTCGAATGCTGCTGAATTGACGGAGGTATTTCCCTGAAATGGGCCAGATCGGAGAAGAGATGCGTGGCCAATAGCTAGAACCAACTGTCAAGGTTCTGATAATCGGTACATACGGCTATAGACGAGGCATACTTACACCCTGTAGGACCGAGTTCATGAAGCATGTGTTGCCATGGTTAATAAGCCCTGGAGGTAGATATGAATTTTGCTCCTGCTCTTGCTGGAGTTTCCGGGCTCTATACAACTCTTGCGGTGTTGGCGCTTTATGTTTTGCCATTCTACGTGATGTTAGAAAGGAGGAGGAGGAGTGAAGATATCTCAGGGATTGCGAGGGAGTATGAGACTTGATTCAGCCGATGCCGATGGTACGATGTATAAGGGATTAGCCATATTACAACTCTTTGCTTTTAACCACCATCTGCGCAGTATCTCAGCTAGACTCATTTTCCATACATACAACTGCGGGCGGGTACTCTGCAAAACACATCCAGGCAACTGCGGGTGCGAATCAGAACCATTACATAAAAACTAAGTCCATGGCAGATCAGAAAACAAACAGACTTTGATCTTCAAGCTTCAAAGTTCATCTAGTTCCAATGGCATCTCCACCAAAGCCTTGGGAAAACACAGCTTCCTCTGCGGGTGCTGGCAATGCACCTGTGGACCAGCCAACAACGAGTAACCCCACCCAATCACAATCACGATTACAATCTACCCCAGAACGCCCAGCGTCTTTTGCACCTACTGTGTCCACCAACATGACTTCTCCATATGCATACGGGACCTCACCCTATTCTAGCATTAGCACCACTTATGGTGGGCATGGAACACAGGCCCCCTATGGCGGTTATGGTGGGGTGGGCTCCTATGGCTCAACCTACGGCGGCTACGGTGGCATCGGATCGTACGGGGGATATGGATCATACGGGGGCATTGGATCTTACGGAGGCATGGGAGGCTATGGAGGCTATGGTATGGGTGGCTACGGCATGGGCATGAACGGTGTGATGGGTCCAAATGGCATGCCCCTAGGCCCAGATGGCCAGCCTATCCCCTCTCTAACCCAATCGCTCGAGTCCAGCACCCAGCAAACGTTCAACCTCCTGCACTCCATCGTGCAGACATTCGCCGGGGTCGCGCAGATGCTTGAATCGTCCTTCATGGCGACTCACTCTTCCATCTTCGCCATAGTTGGCGTTGTCGATCAATTTGCCCAACTCCGAAATGCGCTAGGGAGTGTGCTTACGCTATTCGGCCTCGTCCGGTGGATGCGCGAGACTGTCAATGGTCGTCCAGCAGTCCCACCAGGGCCAGCAGCCGGAATGGGCATGCCTGGCGAGTTCCGCGACTTTGCCAATGGGAGGCCACCACAAGACACTGCGCCGCCGCTTCCCCCGAGAGGAAGCAGAAAACCACTCGTCGTATTCCTGCTCGCTATCCTGGGTATCCCGTATGCCATGACCAAGCTCCTCAAAATGCTCGCAGATCGCGCTGCCGCTGCACAACATGCGGCGCGACACCCTGGGGAGCTTCCCCCGCTCGATGCATCCTCGCTGAAATTTGCGCGGGCGCAATTTCCATTCGTGCCCTCGGGTCCGTCGGAGCTGGCCCTGAAACAGGGCGAGATTATTGGTATTATGGGGAAGCTGGATGTGCGAACTGGCATGGAGGTGGACCCGCGCTCGGATGTGGAGGGTGAGTGGTGGAAGGGCCGCACGAGGGATGGCCGAGAGGGGTGGTTCCCCAAGCAATGGGTGCAAGTCCTGGAGACGAATGCACCGGGAGCAGAGAAGGCTATCAACTGAGTGGACTTGTTCCCCCTCCGTTTTGTCCTCGAGATACTCAGTCCATCCTCACCTTCTGGGCCCCATACCTGCATGCTGCCTATTCCCGAATATCCACTACCTCGCACGCTCATCCAGGATCGCAGCGTGGCGTCGAGCTTTGCCCCAATCTCCATAGAGTTTGGAAACTTGTCCTCACTGTCTCGCGATGATATCGTTCGAATACTAATAATCTCGCACACATGCGCAAGGGCCATTTTCCGCGGCTGTCTCCCGCAATTATTTCCGTTTGTACCTCCTACGCAGATTTTACCCTGTGTGGCCCCGCTGCCAAGCGATGATCCCGCGCAGGGGCATACGGATCAGGGGGCGTCCGTTCGCCCTACTAGGTATTGATGCTGGCGGATGGCAACACACATCTATGATTTACACTTAATCTTTTTTGTTTGGTCGACCTTACTTTTATTGATATAGTGAAGCAAACGGAAGTTGTGCAACAAACCATCTCTCGAAGACCACCTCGATCAGGTGGCCAGAAGGGGGCCCTAAGGGGTGGTTATCGCAGAGCCAAAAAATAAAGCGCTATCCATATTACCATAGATTGGCAGCCACCAGTATCTGGCAATCTTGATACTCTTAGAGAGGATCCTCTTCCAATCAGATTTACATGGCAGATCAACTGCAAGAACATTCCTCCGTCATGCCCATACGTTGAGATACGAATATGAGAACAAAGCTGCAGCCCCCGCCTCATAGTCAGCACAATTTCCAAATCCTTCGGAGGTAGCATGAGGACCTGCTTGTATTTTTATGCTATTATCTCCTCATCAGGACTGATCTGATCGACACCAGTTTGATCCATGGTTCCATGCGGCATCAAACGACATAATCGGGGATCTGCTGTGGCCAGTTATGAACGCCTCCTCCAAATCCATCTCATCCATCTTCACCTTCCTCCCCCATGCTGCCAGCGCGCCCGTCATCCTCTCCTTTGGACTGACATGTTGGGCAACAAGAACAATTTGCAGCAACATCGTCCGACAATGGGCAGGTTGATAGGTCACTTACAGCTTCAGGATGGAACATTGGAAGTATCTGACCGGGGCGATGACTGATCGCGTTGGAACAAAACATACCTTTCGCGGTTGGGAAAGCTTTGAACGCATGTCGGTAGAGTCTTCATAGGGTGACGATTTGAACTTATATCCTGCCTTCAGTCGATGTTTTAAAACTTTTCCAACACTCCTTCACGCACGAAACATATCGGGCATCGGGCCGACTTGGAGTGCAAGCGATGTCGTCATCAATTATCCTGCGGCGTTATCCTCGAGGTGGCCCTAGGTAGTAAAGTCCACTTTCCCCTCGCTCTACCACCATCTCGACGCTCTCGAGCTCTATCTACTCCTGCTACTCCTGCTGCAAATTCGACCTTGACATGGCCCAGAAATCATCAACCTACAATGTGTTGCTTTATTTCCTCGCCATGTGCGTTTGTTCCATATTTTCATGCCACCAGTGCCAGTGGCGTCTGTAGCTTGTAAACGATCGGAATTGACTGACTTGCCTGTGCCATATTGCAGCTTGATACCTCCGGTTCCTGTGTTCCTCAGTACGTCGTTCTCTTAGCATGAAGCCGATTAAAATTGGGAGTTTAACTGGAGTCTCATAGAACGGGGATGCGCTGCAGGTATTGCCTCCATAATCGGCTGATACACAAGCAATGCTCATGGACAATGTCAAGATCTGTGGATTAACATCCTTCTATGCATTCTCGGGTGGATACCGGGCGTTGTGCATGCATGGTGAGTCCCGGGTGACACCCCATCTGTCAGGCTCGGTTTGATGGACGGATTCTCCAGGTATATCATCTCCAGGAGTGAAGGTGCTATGTAGGAGCACCATCCCGCTTGAACGGCACCTTGGTTTCTCTTGCTAGTGTCATGATGTTTTTACCCTTCATGTCTAACGTTGAATTACCACTCGAATTCTATTCTGTACAAGCTTTGCCTCGCTTCTGTGTGGCCATTTTAAGTCCGACGGAGTTGATTTATTGAACAGGGTGGGTCTGGTACGCACTAACGCGTCGTTTCTCTGCGAATTTCTTCCACAAAGGACACGGCGATAACAGACATGCACACCGCGCCTCGTTGCGACTATGTGATTCAAGTATTGGCAGTTACATTGCTTTCAACGAGGTTGTTAAATAGCGTCCGTTTGAACACCCTGAAACCATACCATTGTTGGCTTGGAAGGCGCCTTTGTAAAGGGTGCTTGGAAGAACATGTTTCCAAATGTGACTTCTGGGCTGCGACGAGAGGCTTCAAGTTGGAAAACCACTGCTCCTTGAGAACCCACCCGTGTCCTTGTCCCCCTTCGCGCAAGGGGGTACGACGCTTCCGCTTGACTTTGTTGCCAACTACCTCAAGTGTTCGTGGTCCCTGTTGCCTTCTCTCGTTTTAACCAATTGGCGGCCTTTACCTGAATACATACAATAAATGTGTATGGCCGCATCGCAATTAAACGCAACTCGTCTCCTAGGCCAGACAGCAAGCCGTTGCAACAAATGCAACAGCGCCGACAGCCTCGACTTTGCGAAACACATACGATGCGTTGTGCTGCCAGTACGCCATCTGTGATCTGGGACGACAAAACGTTCGCATCGTTCACCGAGGGAATTGTGCCACCAAGTGCCTATCGTCCATTATACGCTGCCTTCTCCAGAAATATCTTCTTCAGGATACGTGCCCTCGACTTGGATCGCCAAGCAGTCTGGACGCCTTTGCCGATCCCGCCTCATACTTTCATCATTGGGTAAGGTTGGAAGCAAATTTTCCCTCCAGCCGATAGCTTTCCGGTGGGTTCATATGTGCGTTGGTTCCCAGTCATTTTATGCAGGTAATATCGGCTGAAGGCATACAGACTTGGCTTTGTCAGCGTGACGCCAATTTCTCGCTCGTATGACAATTACTACTACTACGAAGCCAGGCGCTGGTGCCCACCAATAACTCGATCGCAGGTCCTCTTTTAGCACATGTTTAAATGTTAGGTTGCTTATAACAGATGTTTATGGAACTCTCCCATGGTTTCCCGTTTCGTAAGTCGGTCCGCTTATCCTTCACGATGTTTCCGAAGCTCACAACTTCTTGTAGATCTGATATTGGCCTTGTGGCAGTTGAATCTGAGGGGACTGGATGCCAAAGTCAGCGCAGCATGGCAATGCCTCGACTACTCCAAGCGGGCTGTCAAAATATCACAAATATCAATTGCACCACACCCTGCGTGCTAATGTGAGCAATCAAGCGCCTGCCTCGTGGCCATCCAAAGGTCGGCTTTAGAAAGCGGACCTAATTGGCCCCAGATCCAGTTGATCTCTCACCCTGATGTGTAATGGCCGAATTACTGGCTGCGATGGCTGCCCCTCAAGCCCTACAAGTTGCATATAGTGCACTTAGCATCGCCTGGCAGCAATACCAGCTCGTCGCAGGCCACAAGGAACGATGCAAGATCTTAATCCAACGCTGCCAGAACCTCCTGGTCAGCGTGAGCGACCAGATGCAGCGGGCTGACAATCTAACTTTCGTGCAAGACAATCTGGCTGTCCTCGAAAGGTTATTTGAGTTTTGTTGTTCATTATCGATTCCGTCTGATCTCTATTGCGCTTTAGCGCATGTCTTTCCGTCCGAGATGTCATATCCGACCTCGCAAAGCGCTCCTTTTCATGGCGACTCCTGCATCAGGACAAAATTGAAAGAAACCTTCAGATGGCGGAGGGCAAGCTCTTGGATGCCGTATCCATATTCACTGTCAGTGTTTACCCCGATAGCCTGTTGAGCGCTGAGCATGATTATCCATCATAAGATTTCATCTCATGCCGATAGCGCCCGCTTACAACGAGAAATAGCAGACAGCATGCAAGAAGCAGCGGAGAAAGACCAAAATGTTCTGATCGAGCAGATGCAGCGATTATCCCAGAATGACCACAAAATCCTGCACGCGCTACAAGATAATAACCTTCGCCTAGAAGAGTTGCTGGTTGGGCTTACAAAGGTGATTTGTAGCGCATATAGCAACTTTGGGGGTTCTGAGATGTTCGCATAGTATGTCCAGGAGGCAATGTCGGCTCTGACAGCGAACTCGACGCCTACCGAAGTGTTCATCCACAACGCTGTGGCAGCGTTGCGGAGGTTATCGAAGGAACCAGTACCGACATCCATTCAACCATGGCAGGTTACGAGCCTCGAAGTCACATTCAGTCATGATGATCCTGATAGCGAGCTGGGGCAGGGTAGCTTTGGCATCGTATTCAAAGGGGAATGGCATGGCGATGTACGCTTCACACTTACATCCAACACATGAGGTGTTCTGAATGCGATACGACGATAGGTAGTTGCAGTCAAGGAGATGTATAACGAGGATGCTCGCGGTATTGATCGTCGCCTTCTGAAGGTGAATGGCTTGGCCTTACATGACTTCGTATTCCTAATCCGCATTTCTTAGACTGTCCAGCATGAGGTTGCGATATGGTTAGATTGCTTAGGACTGTAGTAAACCCTCTGCTAAACCTACAGCATGTCAGGTCGAGGCTGACCCATCCACGCGTCGTGCCTTTCTATGGTGCTTGCCTCGAGTCTACTCGCGTACGTGACACTGCTCATTCAACACTATAGAGCTTGACGAATCTAAAAGCCATTCATGGTGTCAAAATTTTGTCAAAACGGGAATGCTCTTGACTATCTGCGAAACAATCCGTCTGTCGACCGTCTCGAAATGGTGAGTATACCGACACATCGCATGCATAGCCAATGTCAATACACAACCTCTTCAGCTACATCAAGTCAGCATGGGGATGTCCTACCTTCACAGTCAGTCAGTTGTCCACGCTGACCTCAAAGGGGTAAGGATGATTACAACCTTCTCATTGCCCCAAAGAACTTATCGAACAACTCGCCAGGTTAATATCCTCATTGGTGACGACGGAAAGGCACTCATCGCCGATTTCGGAATCTCGCATTTCAAGGATCAGGCAGGGACGTTGTCGAGCAATCGTACTGGTATTGAAAAAGCCAAAGGGACACTCCGTTGGATGGCGCCTGAGATCTTGGAGGGGGAAAGGCTCGATTTCCCAGCGGACGTGTATACCTTTGGCATCACAGCTTGGGAAGTGTACACGCTTGAGATCCCATTCAGCAGCATTCCGGAGCGAGCGTTCTTCCGCCGGGTGATTGACAAGCAGGAGAGACCTCAGTGCCCAGGAACGATGGATCAGGAGCTTGTGCTGCTCGTTGAGAAATGCTGGGCGCATGAGGCGTCTGATAGGCCGACATTCAAAGCCGTATCGGCTGGCATCGGGAAACTTGTGACGAAAGTGGATCGAGAGCGAGCTCTGCGACGGAGAATGGCTAAAGGGAACAAGGTGGAAGATCAGGCGACGGTGAAGCCGGCTCAGCCAGTGGTGCCAAAGTTAGCGGCTGCGGAAATGGAACAGAAGGTGGAAGAGCGGAAAGCGAGCACCGAACCCATGCCTGCAGTTTCGAACCCACCTCCACCTCCCGCCGCCCAAGCGGCGACAGCACCCCCTACGCCTTCGGCTGCTTCGAACAAAGTGGATGCTGCTACCATGCGGAGGATAGAGAAAGCTATGGCAAAATTACCTGGCGTTCATTGCGCTTCAGGTTATTCTGAGCCCTGGACGATCGACGCCGCTCGAGGCGTATACGTTTGCCCTGGAGGAGGCCATGTTATTTCTTTTGATGCTGCGGCAGCGCAAGGAGATGACAGCGCAGAGGATCCTTCCAACGATCAAACAGAGGGCAATGAAGCTCCTCAAACTACACCTGTCGAAAAGTTGTCACCAAGCGAGGTCGCTCAGGTGATGGCCTCGTTGCCTGCTGAAAGACAGTGTAGCAATGGATACGGTTGGGCCCGCGTGACGGGCGGTTATAGATGCGAAGCTGGTGGTCATTTCATCAGCGATGCAGAAATACTTGCAGCCCAACGTGAGGAAATCCGGGAACCCGTCAAAAAAAGGCAGCCTTCCTCAAAAGGATAGTGAGGTCAACAATCAAGCACGGAAAGCTGATGCAGCCTCGCCGACAATGCTTGCAGAGTTAATGGCCCAGCTACCTGCGGACAGACGGTGTACCAGCGGATATAATTGGGTACGCGGAGGGAATGGTTATAGATGTGCAGGCGGTGGTCATTATATAACGGACGCAGAAATCGAAGCATTACAGCATAAGGAACGAAGTTCGTCGCTGTCGACGCAAGCTGAGGAAAGTCAAACTAGCGATGATGGATCCCAGGCGGCAAAGGATGAAGAGGTACGAGCAGTAGCACATCGCGACAGCGACCCGCCCCAAACGGCAACTGCTGTGCTGCAGAGGATTATCGAACGGGTGGGGGACAAGGATGCCACTTTAAAGTGCCATGCAGGCTTGGCTTGGAACCTCATTCCGAACTCGAAGGTGTATTCTTGCACTTGTGGCGGCCATACAATCTCATTCGAAGCGCTGAAAGCGGCTGTCTGATTACAGATAATTACTATCTTCATGACAATTGTAATTTCCCATTGAACTACTAGGCTCGTTTTTAAAACCTGTCTTTCCAGTACATCAGATGAGCAACTATCGCATTTTACGAGGTGGATATGTTCAACAGTTGCCATTCGTCCGGCAACTATTATGGGTACAACTTGCGTCCATTAGTCGCGGATTGTTGCGGTTGGTATCCGCAAGATCGGCTGGCACAGGAGACAGGCAGACCCATAGTCGAGATGCCTTTGATTGACAGGCCATCGAGTATAAGAATATAACTGGCAGCAAATGGACAACCTGAGCACGTATTACTAAGTCTATACTGAAGGACCAATCGAGACGCAGATTAAAAAACTGGATCGGTAATCGTAATTTGGTCGGACCAAAAACTAAGCTGCGTTTGGGTACTCTGTGAAGCTGCCAGGTGACTTGACAGGTGCCTTGTGGAAGTGGCGTGCAAGTTCAAGGTATAAATGTAGTCAGCGCAAGAGCGCCACGACTTCCTCTGCATTGTTGACTGATATCTGATCCGCTACATCATGTATTGCATTTCGAAAGCGGGAAGGAGATAAATCACCCCAGTCCACCACAGGCCGCAAATCTGAGATCTGGTTCAAATGCAGGCGATCAATGATCTGCTGTGCTTGGGGGCGCTCAGAGGGTTCGGCTCGCCAACAGTCTTCCATGATGGGCCATATCAAGGCCGATGTCGATGTGTCGTGGTCTTGTGAAGGTGGATCAAGTTTCCATGTTGAGGGGTGGGAAGGCCTGTCGCCTGGATGACTTTGAGAATCACAGTCGATTCTCGCTGGGCCTCGAAAAATGGGAGTTGTTTCGTCACGACCTGATGATTGATTACGGCCAAATAACTGTTATGCTAAAGACAACACAAACCTCATAGCAAACACACGCAAAGGCGTATATATCGTTGGCTTTGTTCAATCGGATGTCATCAAGATCGGGATCGATGAGCTCCGGGGCTTGCCAACGCACAGTCCCTCCTGCAGGCGAGGTGCTCACAACCGAAGTCCATCTCAAGGTGTCAGCGTCATTAATGGTTGATAGGCCAAAGTCGGCTAGGCAAGCTCATCTTGCTGATGTGATGAGGATATTGACCTTTGTGAATCGTCAGCCTGCTGGAAGCGGGTCGCACGATTTTTGAATTCTTACACCTTTGAGATTGCCGTGGATGATTTGCTTACCATGTAGGTAGGCTATGCCTTGAATAACATCAGATATCTCTCATACCAAGTCGGTTTTCATATGCACATGCCAATTGGTTAAGACGTACAAGCAGGTGTCGATTCTCGGAAGGATTTTGCTTTAGAAAGTCTTCAATGTTGCCATTTTCCATCCAAGGTGACACTAGGCATATACACTGATGAGCATCTTGAAGGTGATAGATGCCATAGAACAGAAGCAAGTTGGTATGCGATGCACGCGCCCAGACAATCGCTTCTCGTGAAAATGCCTGAATTGGCCGTTATCAGTCAACCGAGAGATATTAAAAGATGTAAATTGACCTCTCACTTTTAAAATGTGGTCTATGTGGGAATGTGCATAGAGCTTGATGACCTTCAGAAAGACTGTTTGGGCCTTGAGTTTGCCCTTCCATATTTCTCCGAAATGCCCGGCAGTCAAGGGTGATGTCCCTTGCTCGACTCCTTTCAGGGTAAAGCATCGCGGATAGAGAGAGCACTTCTTAGAAAGTCTCAATAGAGCTATCATGAAGTGATTCTTAAGTTCTTCATTCAGTGGGGGATAGTCTAACGCCTGTAGGACCATAATTGA
The DNA here is from genome assembly GCA_036937095.1 of Phaeolepiota aurea. Lineage (NCBI taxonomy): Eukaryota > Fungi > Basidiomycota > Agaricomycetes > Agaricales > Squamanitaceae > Phaeolepiota > Phaeolepiota aurea. The sequence goes on from JASFDG010000108.1 coordinate 21,244, forward strand.
TCATATGCAGTGATGAAGCAACAAGAATGTCTCACGGCTTGCAGTAAGTCAAGCATCCGCTGTGCATCATTGTTCTTCAAGTCAAGCAGGGTTCGATATGTCGCCTTGTTCGACAATGATGCATCAAGCTCCGCGAAAAGCTGGCCAGATAATCTAGGAGACGCATTGATGGATGGATACAATTGACTCACAGCACAGATTTCTGCTTCTGGATTCAAATCAGGACCTTTGCCTTCGTCAGTTGGGATTGGTAATAAATCCTTGTGAAATGTTCAGTGAAAAGGTGTCATGGAGAGGAGAGCCTTACGGGACCAAGATTTCGTGGAAGTGCGCTTGGATCCTTTTCAGTATCAAATAGGTTCGGCGTTGGGTGCTAGGGATGGACTACATCAGCCTCGGAAATACACATCAGCGCATTGATTACTTTAAGAGTCTGAGAGGAAGCTGACATCAGGAAGCGCATTCAGGGTCGTTGTATAAGTGGACAGCTCGGTAGGTATAGAGCCATGGACCTCTGGTCGTATTGTGTGAATTGGTGTCTGTGGCATTGCTGGTTTGTCGGCCGTCGCACGTCATAAATCCATGAATCGTAGCACATCATCACAGACCGTGACGGCATGGGGCCTCTTCTTGGGGTCTTTCACCCAGCAGCTTTCAGCAAGTCCCCAAAGGTCATCAGAAAGATCTGGAGCATCCTCTTCCTCAGGTCGTTCAGGTCTCACATTATTCTTGACGACGAGTTCATAATAAGCCCCAATTGGAATATGTCCAAGTGGAACCTCTGCAGTAAAAATCTAGCGACAGATAAGGATATTCCTTGCAGAAGCGACAGTATGACAAACATACCTCCCAAATAGTCATCGCGAAGGCGTATATATCTACGGGTTTCCATAGCGTACCGCCCAAGATACGTTCTGGAGACATGCAATTACGACTCCCTGTAACGGATGATGTCCTAGGGCCCGCAGATTGGGTTGAGGTGTCCGCTTTAACCCTGGATAGGCCAAAGTCACACAAAACAGCATTCTCTGCATCGTCAATGAGAATATTCGACTATGCGTCCTTAGTTGAAACCTTAGTTGACGAGGAGATAAGATAACTCACCGCCTTGAGATCGCCATGGAGTACATTTTGTGAATGGAGGTGGACGAGGCCAAGCGAAACGTGATATAACTGCCACGAAAGTTAGCCAGCAATATAGAACAAAAATGGGCTCCTTACGATCTTCACGCGATCACAAGAAGGATGATTCTGTATATAATCATGGGCATTTCCGTCTTCAGGTATGGCATTACAATGAAAGGCTTCTCGTCGAGGACATTTGCACCCATGAATTCTATCGTGTGTCAGATTAGCTTAATTTTGGCTGGAATGCACTCACGAACGACATGGGGGTGGCGGAGGTTGGACCAAGTCTAATGGCCCAGTGAGTAGCAACGCACCAAGCGTAGAACATGTCGGATCACCTTGATCTCACGGTGCAAAGTCTGGGTATCTAAAATAAGTGGTCACAGGCATGCAAGGGGTTAAAGGCAGACCTTTGGGCTCGGGATGGCGTTTCCCTCGCGTAGGACCTTGAGAGCGACTGGCGTCCTATTCCACGTCCCCTTGTAGACCTGACCACTGTTTTTTATCATCAGCGTGCTGGACCATCTACAAGAACCATACTCATACAAGCCTCCAGACCCAATTTGCTGGCCAAACTCAACCTCGAATGAAGTGATCGTCCACTTCTCTATCTGCACATTCTCGCCGCTCGTTTGTCTGAGGTAGTTGAAACAGTGATATAAGAAGTGCTGCTGTCGGGGGTTTATGATCGAGTGGTTGTTGAGGGACTTATGTATAGAGGCCATCATTGCCATCACGCTACTGTGTTGCGAATCTGGTCAATAAGATCAGCGACCATAAGGCCAGGGATCACAGCGAAAGCCCACTGAGTAACTCTGCAAGTTTTTTCTGGTTGCACTCAAGCGAAGAGAGACGCGAGTTCAGGAACACTTGGTCTTCGGCACGAGCTTCCGCATTTCGGGCCCGCCAGTCTTGAAGATTGAGGAAGGTGGTAATCTAAGAGAGGTCAGATTATGTACTGGTGAGAACGTTTATCGACATGCATTGAAGTCGTGCGCTACAGTTGCGATCCGTCGATGAAATTGTTCAACGACCAAAATGCTGTCGTCGTGTCGATAGAGGGCCTTTAGCAGCCCATAACTCGTTTGTGTTTGTACAAATGACGAGACGTCAGAAAGCAGACTATTAATCGTCGAATAATCATGGCGACAGAAGATAAACAAATGTTGATCAAGACATACTCATGCAAGTTTTTCAGCTCATGCTCGGTATTGGCTTTCGATAAGCTCGCCCTCTTGATATTCTCTACCGATGGTCTGCAAGAGTTGAGCGATGGTCGCGGTCAAAGTGACAAGCTGCAGTTTCATCGATTGGACCTGCTGTACTGTGTCCCAAATCGCTTTGAAAAGCACAAAGGTCGAACGGAGCCCCGGAGGTGGAGTGACACCTAGGCATGCTGCGATTGTGTCGTTCTGGGCAATCATTAGGCAGATGAGTGGGTGGGGAGGGGATAACCTCGTTGAGCGCCGATTGTACGTTGCCTGTCATTTGGGCGTCTAATAGGCGACTACAGCTCGAGGTCACCCTCGGAACAATGCTACGTGTAAGGTAGAAACGCGAACGCGGTCTCCGACGCCAGTGCCACTGGCACATGGAAGTCCTGAATGACCTCGTTCGCCTATCCAAACACTGGTTGGGGCATGCTCTGGGAGACGCGATACTTATCAGGTTCGATGTAAGTGTGTATTTCCAACGAGGATGAGGTTTGAACACTTTGCATCCTGCGCAACCATGTTGAATAGCGCGATTCCTGAAGCGGTTTCTGGGCCAGGACAATAGGCTTAGGAAACCTCTGTCATTCAGGACGCCAGGCGCTCGGCGTTGTGTATGCTTTTGTACTTTAAATTAAGTTCCAGTATTTGCGCCAGGAAGAGCGTACGAGGCTTCTGCTTGACAGAAATTGTTGCCAATTGGCCATTTCCGATCCTTACTGCCCTCCCCTTGCATAGTCAGTCGCTTTATCATAGAGAAATACATACAATAAAGCATATGGCCGCCTCACAATCAGACACAACACCATCGCCCAAGCCAGCCAGCTTGCCCCAGTTTGATCGCACTAAAATGCAAGCACGCAAGGCCAGCCGAGAACAACACAGCATGCCACGCATCCGCAGGCTCCCAAACACTGTCCACGACCGCTGCACCGAGTAGAAACGCTGACATCCCCGAATGCGGTACCAGGCTAGGATGGTTGTGGCACATCAGCGGTATCGTAAGGACCTAACAAGCAGACAAGCCAGGCACAATCTCATCAATCAAACCATATGCAAGCAGATGACAAGAAAAAAATGAATCGGGGAACGTTTCCCCACCTTGATCACGAGCAAGCAACTTCGCCCTAATCTCATCCACACCTGCTTTCTAGCTTGCAGGCTCCCATTCAGGTTTCGCGTCCACCCTTTGCTTTCAACACGTTCGAGGTCATGGCTTGGCGGCAATGGGGATGGGGGTCCCAGTAATAGTGTTTTTTCAGTCACCATGTCCAGATTATCCGACTCGACGGGTCCACTCTTCCTTGAGACCGGCACGAGAGATGAAATACTTGGTGGAGGCGGCTGCTCACGCAGAGGGTCGAGCTGTATGTTTCATCACTCGACCCAACACAA
>JASFDG010000108.1:25076-41375 GCA_036937095.1 Phaeolepiota aurea
AAACGACGAAAATACGCGTTGCACGCACCTTGCCTCCCCGTATCGCTGTGGATACACGTTCCGCAGAGGGCCGACCCGCAGGCGATTTGTGCAGGAGACTCTCAAGGAGCACCAGGAAGGAGCGGGGGAGGCGCCGTGCTTCGAAGGCAGTAACCAAGGCTGATGACGACTTGAAACTGGAAGGGGATCATCAGTTTGGGAGGATCAAGTCCGAGGATGGGGCTCACCCAGGATAGTCTAGCACTTCGCGCTCTAGCGCTTGCAGCTTATCTCCTTCTTGCTGTTTGCTCTTACCCTCGCCAGATTCAACGTTCGCGTCTCCCTCAGCTGCATATCTGGCACAGCGAAGCAAGATAAAGTCAGTCGATAGCTCGAACTTTGAGACGCATTATACCTGTAGGGCAGTTTGAAGAATAGCAGCTTGTGCAAAATCATGCCGAGAGACCACATGTCCGCCTTGGAGTCGATTTGCTGGAGTAAACCCGTCCGCGGGGAGGGTAGTGACTCTGGAGAGGTATATTCCAGACTAAGACAACGTCAACAAATGGCACTGATACGTCAGGATAATCCGCAGCTCACGTTCCCGTGTTCCCTGACCGAGGATCGCGTGAAGTTATCATGTCGCGGGATGTGCCAAAATCTGAGAGCATGGCCCGGGGTCTAAACCGGCAGCGTTAATACCATACATCGAGGGGTGCAATAACAGCACAAACATCAGTTTTCCTTCATCCCAAGTAAGCAGCACGTTGCCCGGTTTCAAATCAAGGTGCAGGATCGACTTATCATGCTTATACATCCCAAAGAGTCAGCAGCTAAGGATGAATTGTCGCGTACAGGAATGGTGCTCACGAGAAACGCTAGGCCTTCCACCACATCACGGAACAAGCTCTGCACCTCGTTTGCGCTTAGGAGATGAACCGCGCGCCAGGATTCAGGTCCACCCTTCCCCGTTGAGTGCGCATCCGACTTCGAACCTCCACCCGGACCAGCCCCCAACGCATCCATCTCCGCCCGCATGCGCTCCCGCTCCTCTGGTGCCGCGCGTTGGAATGCCCTGAATGCCCTGATGCGGGCCGAACGCGAATGAGTATCTTGGGAGGGCGTGAGCGATGGGGTGGGTGTTGCACCTGGACGCCGCGGATGTTGGGTGGGGGAGTGATCATCGATGATGCCTCCCTCGGATTCGAATGAGGCAGAAAGCGATGGTGCTAATGGGTGTATATGAATGTGTTGGGTTTTGCGCCCTAGGCGGACATCAATGAAGTCATCAAGACTGAAAGAATCATTTCAACCAGGTATAGAACAGGAAGAGGTCGGATGCTTACCTACCACCTTCCGCCCACTGCATGAGTACACTGGAATACAGGCTTGAGATCAAACTTGCAGGGTGAGCAGGGGAACCTACTGCAATGTAGGGACTTCAGGACCGAATGACGAAAATTGGCACGTTTCAAGCCAAGCGTGACTAACCCGAGAGTTAGCGAATACTAAATATCTTTACGAAACAGCTCACTGGTATGTGACGATATTGGGGTGATGCAAACGTTCTAGTAAGCGGACCTCTCGCAGGATTTTTAGTAGATAAGAGTGGGATTCGCCGACAGCAATTTTTTTCACCGCAAAGTGGCCTGTGTTTAAAAAACGCTCAGAACCTTTCTTAAAGAGGGATAGAGGTGCATACCAAGTGGATTGCCATCTAGCATATGCTACAGCAAATGTGTTTGAGCTTTCAAAGTATTAGGACATTTCTTCCAACCCACTTGACACAGAAACACAGATCCATTGGCACCCATACCAAGCTTATACTCCTCCTGAAAGAAGGCTTTGAAGTAACCTTCCGCCATTGCATTGGCTGGAAAGGTGCGACTAGGACTGCCGTCGGGTGTTCGACGGTCAGGACTGTGACTGGGGCTACGACTATGATTCCCCCTATATCGCCGACGTCTGGAACCACGAGTGCCCACCAAAGGGGGGGTTGGCGGCCGTGACGATGCTTCATTCGCGATTGCAAGAAGTTGAAAATAGTCTGATGCCCGAGAGTAATACGCAGGGTCCGAGCTCAAGGTCTCGATGTGGTCTTCAACATCTGCCCCTGTCGAATGCTCTTCGTGAGCAGCCTGCTGAGGATATAGGCGGTTATAGTCGGGCACGCTGCCAGGGTCAAACCCATGGGGAAGGGCCTGTTTGCAATATGGACATGGTATCGGCAGGTCTGCTGAATGGCTGATTGAAAGGGCATGTGACTGTGGATTGTATAGCACGACTTGGTTGGACGAATGCAAGATAGGTTGCCATTCCGTGGCCTCATCCGTTAACGATGGTGCGGAGACCAGAGCCACAAGGGCACTGGTTGGCGATGGCGGCATACTCATCAAAGAGATCAATGGGGATTGGGACCTGCTCGGAGAAATTGGCATGAACACAACGTGAGCCTAGTGAATAGACTTGATGACACACCTGGTAAACAATGAGTCCCCTAGAGATGCTAAGCCGGGATGATCAGGAAGATAAGAGAAAGGCGCCGATGTTCAAGGTAGGTGACGTTCTTTGACAAGAACAGGGAGTCTATGCGCGCGTTGGCAACATTCTTCACCGCAGGGCTGCAACAGGTCACGTGAGAAATCGATTTGACTTGAACACGGTTGCAATATTTTCAAGCCTTGCCCATCGTTATGAAAGTCAGTGATCTCGATGAAGCGCGATGATCACCATTTTTCTCATCTGCGGCGTGCGCGCTAATCTGACGAGCCAAGCGCGCCTCTGCTCGTGGCAGATGGTAAGGTTTCGGGAGCTATTAGCTAATAACTGTGCAATGGTCGAATCAATCGCTGCAATCCCTCCAAGCTGCTTCTAGCGCTCTTGGAATTGCCTGGCGACAATGCCAGCTTGTGGCTCATAAGGAGCGATGCAAGATCTTGATCCAGCGCTGCCCAAGAACCTCGTGGTCGTGAGCAACCAGATGCAACACGACATCATAAAAGACAATCTTTCTGTACTAGATCTAGAAAGATTCACATTACACTTAACGCCACTCGTCATTTTCATTTCTATCTGATCCCTTTGATGTGTGCCTTTCGATCCGAGATGCCACCTCCAACGGTCTGGCGGCTTTTAAAAATTGAACATATCGACATGTCCCCATGCTACTACGAATCATAGTCGGGCTATCCCGCTGGGGAGTTGCGGAGTCAGCAGAATAAGGGAAATAACGCCATAACCATACGCACCAGAAAGCTCTAAAGCACCCTTCGCACAGAGAGCCGACATTCGATCCCGGTACTCTTGGAAGTGGGACTCCCGCTGCTCTGCTTCCATACTGGATGCTGAACTTAATGTTACCTCCAGCAACGAGAACCCCTCGAACCCGGGAGAGTTCAAGAGGCGGTCGAGGAAAGGCCAAAACTCGTCCTGCGAGGTATGCCTGAGCTCTTCGATCTGTTCCTCCTCATCCTGAATGAAATCTTCCAAGCGCAGTTGCAAGTTTTGAAGATGGTTGTTTTGCTGCGATAACCTTGCAAGCTCCCCCAGCAGAAGGAGAAATTGAAATTCCTGTGGATGCCCGGGATCTTGAACAGGCTGCAGGGCCTGGTGTAGTAATATTCACGAAGCGATGCAAAACTTGTGGCTCCGATGAGCATTTATATCAGGAAGGTTATGAGGATAAATCTACCATCCCCCCAGCTCGCAGCCATGAAGCAACTCAGTGTCTCGACAGAAGCTACCCAGTGTTCCTGAACCTGATTTAGGACTCTTGGTGTCCTGACAAAAACATACTGGGGCCCGGCGTAGTGATTAACAACTTCTTGACCCGGGTGAGATCGAGGCATGCTTCGGATGAAGCCTGCTTCAGAAGGAAGAGGCGCTGAAATGAAGGTCCGCAGTTTAATATTTCCAGCTCTTCGAGGAATGAGGGTTCAGTGGTCCCACTAGCTTGGGGGAGGTTGGAATTCACGAGAAGTGGGCCAGCATTGACCTCAGCAGGATGCAGATGCACACCGCGAAGCACCAAACAACGGAGATGAATATAATGGATGAAGGGAGTGGTGCGAAAGTTGATGATGTAGGATATCTCGAGCTTTCGGACGCTCGGGCAAGAAAAGGTGTTGTAGAAAGCACTCTGGAGATTGGCAGGGAGAACTGACCAGGCAAATGATTCATCCTCTATCGAACCAAATACTCTAATGTCTTCCAAGTGGGTCAACATTTCAGCAAGAGCAGGCAATTCCGGGGAGTGTTCTGTCGGCTGAGATCCAGTGAAGCCTGCAAGAGTCAGCCATAGCCTACGAGCGTGACGCCCCAAAATAGCATGTCCTTGGAAGACTGCCAGCAGTCGCTTGCATTTTTTCTCTCCCGTGGCGCTCTCTCCCGACTCCTAGTCAAGATCGATCCAACTGAAGAGTTGCTTCTGCACGTTCGTGTACCATAGCGGCGAAAGTTGAGCAAAGAGTATGATCTCCGATATGTCGTCCGCCGTTTGATCTTGTGGAACAGAGGAACAGGTGTTAATTGATGCAATATAGGGCAGAGCTGTCCAAGTGGCTATATCATTTCCTCACACCATCATGATCTTCCTGTTAATTAGCCCCTTGGGATATGGCGTTCCTCATCTAAGCTTCGAGGCTAGCATTCTCGAGCGTAGCAATTGAGATTCATCCCCAAGCTCTCCATAGGAATAGTTTCGGTTGAGGTGACCCCGATATCTAGAACTTGTGCATCCAAGGTTCGGCTTATTCAATGCATACCTCAAAAGGCAGAAAAACATCTAAGTACAACAGTTGTAGCCAAATGATTGAAATGAAGGAGTTTGTTTATTATCATACCAACCCGCCCCACTGGCAGTGAGTAACTGCCACTGCGACCATTGAAATATTGAAACCCGGTATTATTGAGGCCATAAAAACGAATACACGCTGATATACATACTGGAGAGCTGACGAAGAGCTGCGAAGCCACAGAGTCTAGGTATACAGGTGAGTTATCCACGAAAGGATATATAAAAAAGTGTAGGTGGGGGGGGGGAAACAGGTTCACGGCCGAATGATCAATACGGTAGAGGCAGAATGGAGAGAGGGTGGGCAGAATAGTAGCAGAACAAGCTAAGACATAATGTAGTGTGGAGTAGTAGGATAGTAGACAGAGCACGGAGGTACAGTTTAGATGGTACGTGCATTGTAGGCCCTGAACCGAGTGCACATAGTTCGAATGTAGCAATGACACGCTGGAGGGTGTCGTTGGCGAAGTACTAGCGAGAAGGCTTGCATGAACCCAGGGGGGGGGAAGATTAGGTGCCCCCCATGATGGTTGCCACGAGTAAAATCGCATGGAGGAGAGCATAAGGAAACCACGAAAGCAAGGTTACGATTGATAAGGATAACGAATAATTTCAGGCGAGACACAAGAGCACCCTAGCAGTGGGTGGACAAGACGGCTATGGGTCCCACCGGGTAGTCGACATATCCTACTCAACGAATTTGCATTAGATAAAGAGCGAGATCAAGAGGCACTCACTAATGGACGATGGCTGGATATCTTGGGTATTGGAGGACGTGAGCAAAGCATTTACCGGGTACACAATATTACTGCACAGACCTGCGGATCCTGGAAGTTGACCATCTCGACACACTGGGGGTCCAAGAGGGGAAGATCACGCTCCTTGGCCCGTTGGTTCCACTTTTTGAACCGGTGCTTATAATCCCGTCCCGCATCGTGCAGATCAAGATAGAATCTGTGGAGATCGTGGCTAGAGTATATGCATTGCGTTCTAGAAGGGATGTTTTTGCAGACGCATTCGGGACGTACCTGATAAATGTGAGGAGCTCTCCCAAACGAGGCTTATCGTTCTTCTCTGTTTACAGTGGTTAGCCTACTAAAAGCTAGAATGAAAGCAGAAGATACACACTAAGAATCCTGATTAGTGCCTGAGTCATCGATTCGCCAGTGATAGCCTCCCATGAAGCTTGGCCATCTTTGGCAGCAGAAAGCGATATCTACGAGAATACCTATCAACGACTTGGTTGTCTTGTGTGCATAAATACTCACAACGTTTGCTTCGGTCGCCACGCCAAACGGAGGAATTTTACAGAATCCGGTGCAAAAAAGATTCTCGGGAGACTGGCACACTTCGTTCGGCGATCCCGGTGTGTCAAACCAGCGTTCCTCAACGTTTGTATTGATTGAGAGGGATTTCCGAGCTGTGGTTACCGTCGTGGCAGTCCTTGAACTAGGCTCAATGGGCGAGTTGATGATTTGATCAATAGAGGATTGGGACCATTGCATGCGTCGTGTATTGCCACGAAATCCTTGGAAGACGCGTCGTTTGTTTACATCTGGCAGGAGAATAAAGACATGGCCTGAGTAGAGAATGGAGCACGCACCAAATTCCATGGCAGGCTTGCGAACTGCACAACAAAGGCATCAGAGTGCGCACAACGCCTCACACAGTCACTCCCACTTACCGATGTGAGTCCATTTGGTGTTTGACCGCCGTCTGCCTTTCGAAATCCAAGGGACGTAAACTCTATTGCACCGGAAGTGGTCCAAATCGAGCAGAGACGCCGAGTGGCATGAGTCAAAAACCGCCTAGCACAAATGAGCGTCAGGCATTACGGCTGTCTTGGGAAAGAGGACATACAGTTAGGTTGCTCCCAATGGGGAGGGGCTTGACCAACAGGGTACGGAGTTCCTTGAGAAATATTGATTAATACTTGCAAGGTAACCTGGATGGCATAATGTACATCGTCCTTGATCTCTAGGTCATCCACAGCGAGCAAAACTGGACATAAAGGGAGGTATTAGACAGGGAATAACGGACAAGATTCAAAATTGACATACACTCATCTTTCCCATCCTCTTCTTCCTTGTTATCGGTATCCTTCTGGACTGAATGCCCCGCGTCTGGATGCGCATGAGTTTTCTGTCAGAGCTAGGGGAGCACAAGGCACGAACAATGGAAGAAGAAGCTATCTCGCGCTACCGCTCCTTGCACTAGCTTCTTGATTTCGTCGATCTATGAAGCTGATGTAAGCGACGTGAGCCTGAAATGAAAATCTGCACCAACAATGTTGGCTCTTGTCGGCTGCACATATCCCTCAGCGTCGATGAGGACGACGACATTCTCCGCTTCGTAACTGTAGTGCTCTACCATACACGAAGGTCAAATGGCGACAAAGGGTGCCCTGGGATAGACAGCGTACCGATAAGTAAGTCTCTCATGTCCAAGACATCATGGTGGGGTCCAACAAGCGCTGGGAGGGCGCCCATGCCGACATCCTCCTTCTCATCGTCGCCGGTTGTCTCCCTAGAGCATCCAGATGGTGGAATATTCTCCTTATCCGATTGCACATCCATTCGCCCATCGTTATCCCTTTGTTGAGCTTGGCTATAGGTGATGCCGATGAGGAGGGCTTTCTTGACAGGCGGACATGGACTATCTTCGGGCATGGATGGGAGGGTAGGGTGATTTTGGAGGGGCCATGGTGAGCAAGTGGGTCTATGGTTGACGATCTTCATGGAGGCAAAGCTGGTGTTGCTTGACGTCAAGAGTGCCAACTCTTATACAAGAGATCGGGGCAGTGCGAACGCGCTAAACAGCACCACAAACGACCAAGTTGCGTGAGGTGATGAACGCGGCAAATGCTGTTTCCAAACGTTAAGGGGGAATGTTGTTGTCAAGAGATTAGTATAGGAAACAGCGGGGCAGGTTTTCCTCCGATCTCCTTGAACACTCGCTTAGATTTTGATTGCTCTATTTTGGTTGCGTGATCTTATCAGACTCTCAGGCACATTGCTTAGGATTTGGTCAGTCTCTTATTTACAGTGTTCACCTCGGAACTTTATTAAAGGGATTCGGAATATCGGAGAAAATAACACCCACGCATACTCAGAGCGCTTATATGGAAGCGAGGCTCGGAGAAAGATATCAAACACAGCACCGCTTTAACAACAGCTCATTGCTAGATGAATGTTCACACGAGATAAAATTAAGGAGGGGAAAAGAATGGATGTAAGCGCCGTCCCTTCAAATTTGTGTGGTACTTATTGGGGCACCATAGGTACTCCTAAACAACGCAGTGTCACGCACGTTCATCATTTGGGGTACCCCCAATGTTCTCAAGAGTATTAGTATATGTTAGATGACCGGCACACTGTACATTTACAAAGTTTGATTTCTTTGAAATATGTCACTCGTTCCTCCCAACAGCTTTTTCGCGTGTCTCTTCAACGGTGTGCTCCCACATGAGGCGTTGCGCCTGTGGTTCAGCAGGGAATTTATTCATCCCAATGCTGTCCCCATATGAATTATTTCTGTTCAGGCCTTTGTTGCTGTTAAAGAGGGCAAACAGCATATGCTCTGCGGATGTTTGGGGCGAGGTGAGTACCAACCCCAGCAGTGTGGTGACGAGAGAACGGAATATCGATGTCGGGATGCCATGCGTTAATATCGGGGTGTTTACAAATCCAGGATGAATGTGTATAAACGCAATGTCAGGCTCTTGGGCAGCATACTCCTATGACTTGTTGAAAGAAATACCCCATCTAGACGGAAAATCACGTACCGCCACCATAAGGTCATTATAGGTTACAGACTCCAGGACAGCTTTCAATCCAGTATACTTCTTCTTCAACCCGAGATCATCCAAGTCAATGCCTGCATATTGGCCAGCTCCAAGGATCGACATCACTTTTGCATCCTCTCCTTTGCTGCTTGCTGCCTTGAGGGCCGGCAATAGGTGCTTGATGAAAACAAAGCGCGAGTAGTAGCGCGACGCCAATTTCGTGTCAATGCCCTCCTCCGTCTCATGCCTCCCCGTGAACCCAAACACACCAGCCAATAACACCAAATAATGTATTGTCCCAACACGGGTGAGCAGTGCATCGCACGTTTCACGGACGTTCTTCATCAGGTTCACATCGCAGGGCATGAACTCGTGTTTCCACCCTGGCGCGTCTGGCTTGGGAAAGCCTGCAATGATGGTTTCAGCTGCGGTGCGGTTGCGCCCAATGAGAACGATGTGTGCTCTTCCGTTGGTATAGCGTGCGAATGCTTCCGCCATAGCTTGCCCGATACCTGACGTGCCGCCGACGAAGATGGCGACGGGTAAGAAAGACGGAGAGTAGGTGGCATTGGATGCACGGACGGTGGTCGTAGATGTCATTGCAGACGAAGAGCCTGTGTCTGCAAGGGCCCAGTTGGGCCACTGGCCTGCCGGTGGTGCCGGTATGACGACGCTGACTATCATCATGCATCGTGATTTTTGGAGCTGGCGAGCCCTAGTTGGTACGTAGGCACGAGACCGGAGAGTGGGAATCTGGCACATGGGCCAGATCCCAGGTCACAAGGCCAACAGGGGCCGACGGCGGGTCACCCCCAATCTGGCCTTGCTGGGGTCCATGTTGCTTATAAAGATATGTCAAAAAATAAGGGAGAGGGATGGAGATAAAGAATGTGAACAACGAGGATATCGCGTTGGGACGGGCAAGGAGTGACGGTAATAGTAGGTCACGTGGCTCTTGTCCCAAGAATGTGCCCTTCTGGTACTGTTTTCGAGTGAACCTTACACTGGGCTGCACGTATTTCCGCACCACTTATAGAATGGCCACCGTCTCTGTACCTATAACCATTACTCTCGCGGGTCCAAGGGAAACCACTGCTACATTGTCTGCCAGCAGGCCACTACTTCAGCGAGCGAGCTATGCGGCCAAATTGCCTTGTATAAAAGTTAGATTGTCAGTCCGCTGCATCTGGTCGCTCACGCTGACCAGGAGGTTCTGGCAGCGTTGGATTAGGATCTTGCATCGCTCCTTGTGGCCACGAGCTGGTATTGCCGCGATGTTGGAGGGCAGCCATCGCAGCCGATGGGTGAGGAGACGTTTGGGTTTCGGGGCTTATTAGATCCATGTTTAAAAGCCGATCCCTTCGAAGTCCACGAGGCAGCGCTTGATTGCCCACATTAGCACGCAGGTGTGAAGAAATAGACCACTCTGATAGTATCTCGACAGCCATGTCGGAATTTGGAGTAGAGACATTGCCGTGCTGTGCTGATCTTGCATTTCAGACCCTCCAAACCCAAGCATCGCATCATAAGCCAATACGTGGTGTGGGCTGTGAGTCTCGGAACAATCGTGCAGTGTATGCTGATGAAGACTAGTGCTTGCCCACCACCGATTGAACGTGAAGCAAACCCCATATACCAGCAAGCCTGGACACCGATCAAACACCCAATCTCGGGGGGGCTTCGCTTGGATAGCTACCTCTGTATCGAATTTCAGGGGGGGCCACCTGATTAACACGGCGGCGGATGGGCAAGACCAATGCAATCGATGAACTCATCGGAGAGATATCCGAGTCGGATGGGGAAACCTGAGGCCAGGAAAGGTGCGCGGACTTCTTGGTGGCCCAAGTCGAGGGCATGTATCCTATGACGAGTCCTAATTTTCCCTGGGCTCGTCTGACTATTGATAGGTCACTCAGCTCAGCGATTATTGCAGTAGCGCCCTGAGCTAACCCTAATTTGACAAGGCGCATTCATCGTTTCTGTAGACTTTATTGATAAACCTGATTCTTGTAGTCTCCTTCTAGGCCTCTAGTCAGACACTCGCTGCATAGCTGGTATCTGGTAGATGTGGCGCAAGACGTGACGTTATTCCAGGTCGTCAGTCTTCTTGCGTAGCAGATATTACCGCCTGCCAACCATGATTTATAAAGGTTGTGTGATGATTGATAGTTAGTAGTGTTCTCTTGTTTAGTGGCTATCATGATCCGATGCAGGAATGTGATTCATGAATATAAAGGATACCCATAGCCTGTTGCGAAATATCGGTACTATGATGTTGAGAGCAAGTTGCTCCTTGAGGAGGATAGCCGGCTATAAACGATTTCCGCGGCGCCGAGTGACCGAAACGTGACATGTCTTCCCTGCTTCTGATTTTTGATTTTTAACCACCACATTGTCCAGCATGGTTTCTCCACCAAAGCCCTGGGAGCGAAGTGGCGCCGTCGCTGCAACAGCCCCGACGCCATCTCCAACGACGACAACAACGACGACAGCAAACACACTAGTACCGTCTCAACCAAGTTTGCCCACATCACAGCCTCCCACCGTTCCCGAACGCCCCACATCCTTCGCTAGTAGCACAACCATGGCCGCATCTCCCTATTCAGCGTATTCGACAGCATCCCCGTACTCGAGGATGGGCGCTGTGGGCTCATCTTATGGTGGGTATGGCGGTCTTGGGTCGTACGGTGGCATCGGTTCCACATATGGCGGCGGATATGGATCTTACGGTGGCATGGGTTCGTATGGCGGTATTGGATCATATGGTGGCATGGGCTCATACGGTGGCATGGGCTCCTATGGCGGCATGGGCATGGGGGGGTATGGAATGGGTATGAACGGCATGATGGGCCCAAATGGCCAGCCGATCCCATCGCTGACGCAGACGCTCGAGTCCACCACCCAGAACACCTTTGCCCTGATACACTCCATCGTGCAGACATTTTCTGGTGTCGCACAGATGCTCGAATCTACATTTATGGCTACACACTCGTCATTCTTCGCCATGGTTGGCGTCATTGACCAGTTTGGCCAGTTGCGTAACGCCCTTGGCAGCGTCCTGGGCCTATTCGGGCTCCTGCGATGGGTGAAGGAGACGCTCACTGGTCGCCCAAGTGCAGGCGCACTAAACCACGAATTCCGCGATTTTGTTAACGGACGGCCAGTCTCTAACGCCGTCACCCCCCCTCAACCTAAAGCCAGCAAGAAACCCCTTATCATATTCCTTCTAGCCATCTTTGGCATCCCATACGCCATGACGAAATTGATTAAAATTCTATCAGCGCGCGCTGCGCAGAACCCTGGTGCTATTCCTGGGCAACTGCCTCCGCTCGATCCTGCCTCACTAACGTTCGCCCGTGCATTATATACCTTCAATGCGTCAAGTCCAACAGAACTGTCGTTGAAGGAGAACGAGATCGTAGCTATTATGGGTAAACTCGACCCACGGACGGGCGCTGAAGTCGACCCTCGGATGGATGTCGAAGGGGATTGGTGGAAGGGCAGGACGCGGGAAGGCAGGGAAGGCTGGTTCCCGAAGAAATGGGTCGAGATCCTGGAGCGGAAAAAACCTGACGAGGTGAAGAAGATTGATTAACCTTCCGATTCCGTCGGCACCTTTGGCCTTGCTGTCCCCCATCCCCCATCGCGCTACCTGCTTGCCTGTAACACATGTGCATGACCCTTTTCCTCTCTTCGCAGCCCCTCTTACATTTCGTGGCCCCATTATACGCGACTCTCATCCCTCGCCCCTTCGTTTGTACAAACACATATCATACAGTACATTACAAATATATATTCTGCACCCTCAGCGTTTTAACAAACGCCGCACTCCCTCCCGTGACGGCAGCTCCACTATCACGGTTTGGATGAACTCCATGTGCGTGGGGCAGGGTGGCTTTGCCTGCCATGCATTGATCATCTTGATCGCCCTCAGAGCCCTTACTATCGGCGGAATTGAATCGCTATCGGTTTACTCCTTTAATCAGCTTGATGCTGCGATCCCAGCATGGTACAACAACTCGGAGCCTGACAAGCCAGTCAAATTGACATGAGTGTTCAAATGTCGAGTAACTTATGCCCTCAGATCTTAGGATTCAGAATCGTTGCCGAGTGCTCACCGATGAACCCTTTATTGGCCATGTTAACTGAGGCTAGGTAGATATACATTCGAGGTGTACATCTTGTGGAGTCAGGGTGGGCAGTAGGGCGTAATGCAATGTGACTCTTTGGCGAGGATTTACACTTGGACTGGTCCTTCCAATAGAAACAGGGCCTGAAACCTTGCCCATAGATCCCCATCCAAGGGTTCTGTGTAAGCGAACGGGGCGCAGAGGTTGATCCGTGCAAGAGCGCAGATCGATGACCAGCGCTCTTTTTCCAGAGGATACCCGACATTGGCCCTCATGTTTTCTCAGATCGAGCATTCAACTAGCGCACGTACCCTTGAGTATACAAAACTTTCCCCAATTGTATAGGTCTTACCAGAATAAGCGCATCTTCAATGTCTGTCGTTGATAACCGGTCAACAACACTGTCGTCCATAGCACGTCGAAAGGAGGACGGAGAAAGATCGCCCCAAGCGCCGCCAGGCCTGTCGTCAGTTAATCCCTCGAAGAGATGATGAACCGTGATGTCTTTCGCGCTTGGCCGAGAATCGGGTTCACGGGCCCAGCAGGTCGTCATGAAGTCCCACACCGCGTCCGTTAAGCCCCAAGTAGTACATGGGAACGATTCCGGATCAGGTCGCGAGGGCCGCACTCCCTGCATGACTTTCCAGGTGACTGCGGGTTCACGCGAAATTTCATAGTATGGGAGTTTTCCCGTGAACACCTAGAAAAATGCAGTTCAGCAGGGGGCTTAATGAGGGAGCCCCACTGGGGAACGTATCCCACTTCATAACACACACATGAGAAAGCGTAGACGTCACTTTCTTTCGTCGCTTGTGACTCCTCGTGCTCGGGATCAATTAGTTCAGGCGCCTGCCACCTAACTGTCCCGCCGCTGTGTGCGGAACTTTGCAGAGAGGTCCATTTCATGATATCGGTGTCTGTGATCGTAGAGAGGCCAAAATCGGCGAGACAAGCCCGCCCCGAGGCGCTTATGAGAATATTAGCCTGTATCAGGGGTGTCAACGGTGTGTGTCAACGAATAATTCTTGGTAAACCTTACCCCTTTTAAATCACCATGGACGACATCCTGCCCATGTAAGTATTCAATGCCTTGTGCAATATCAGAGACCTATTTCCTGGATCTATCAAATAGTGTTCGGGTGCAAGTAAGTCTGGTCGTTACCAAAGCCAGTCGAGATACAGTGGAATTTGAGGCTAGATAATCGTTGATATCGCCATTTTCCATCCACGGTGAGACAAGACAGATCCTCCCAGCAGCATCCTCGAGGTGGTATATGCCATACAGAGGGAGGAGGTTTTGATGCGAAAGATGGCCCCATAGAATCGCTTCCCGTGAATAGGACTATCATTAAATGATCGGCACAACTCCAGAAATGGGAAAAATGCTGTAAAGCTTACTGACCTTGAGCAGGTTCTCAATTTGCGTATGTTGGTAAACCTTGATGACCTTCATGCATACAACCGTGTTGTGCATTTTGCCTTTCCAGATTTCGCCGAAATGGCCTGCGGTCACTGGAGTATGGCCCCGTTCTACGTCTCGCAGCGTAAAACATTGGGGATACAGAGTTGACCGCTTTGATAACCTCAGAAGCGCTACTAGGATGCTGCGCTTTGTAGATGCATTCAGTGTCTCGGAGGAGTCTAGCAGCTACCAGGCAGGTATTAGCGCATGCCCCAGGCGCAGTATTGCAGGACCCAGCCCTCACCATTTGGAGCGTGTTAAGGATCTTCTGTGCGTCCTGACCTCGATGCTCAAGAAGGGCTTGATAGCTCGCTTTATTCGATATGATATCCGTGATTTTCTGGTGTATCTGTGGAAGAATCGATTCGAGGGGTGGGCCCTGGGCGAGAGGTTCCATTGCAGCATATTTTAGGCTAGGCTCGCCAGACTCCTCGCCGTTCTCCGCCTGACAACGATAACAGGCAGTCGATCCATCACATTCTGCCGCATCCGCAGCGCACTACGCGTGTATCATCAACTTGGGGTTTTTGTGATCAATCAGAGCGAACGCACCAATATGCAGCGACCATGTCCCAGCGATACACCTGCAGGAAGTCTGCGCTTCTTACCCCGTTGGGCTGGTTCCCGTGTGCCACCACCTTCTGACTTCCGCTTTTTTGTGGGTATTTCATTGTTGTAGGATATTAATGGAACTGGGTTCACAAGTTTGATCACGGAGCAGAGAACCAATGAGGCATTGCGGCAAAAGAGATGATCGGGGAAGAGACAGGTAAACAACATACCTGATTTATCGAGGTCCTGCAAGCCGAAAGGATCATTCAGCGACTCAATGGTCATTGAGATATCACCGTCGAAGGGTAGCGGTGGCGGAGGAGTTATCCAGCCATAGAGCGTGATTGAGCTAGATGAATCAGCGGCCAGGGGAACAAACAGGTCCGCGATACTAACAGGCTCAAAGTCGAAATAGAGCGCGGCTTGGGTCGGCGATGGCAGTAGGGGGTTGGTTGGTGAGGGGTGCGAGTATTCAGTTATTGGAGGGATTTTGAAAGCGGGGTCTGGCGTGGACTTTGTTATGGGAATTAACGAACACGAATCTATTGGCTATGATACGGAAGGGTTTACTTACATCTGACCCTTCTGGCAACCTGCTTCCTAATGGAAGCGATGTTGCCTCATCTCCCTGGGAATTCACTAAACCTTGAATGGCTGTGGACCTCAGAAAGCGAGGTGCGCTGGGATTGGAAGTTGGTGGAATGAAGTCCTGAGGGGGGTACACTCCAAAGTCCTGCAAGGACACAGTCTCTTGAGGAGTGGTGACAGTGATCAAGCCAGTGTCGGACATATTATCTGGAACATTGATGCGATAGCCAATCGGCAGGAATGTGTTGAAACCTCTGAGGAGCGAGGGGTAGTGTGCAAAAAGCCTCGAGACTGTTCGAATTACCCCTGGTGTGTCGATGCTGGGGATCGAAGACCATTTACTTGAGCTGGCTACACCAACGGTTCCTCGCCAACAACTCACATTTCGCTTTTGAAGTCCTTCATTATATCCAGAAATGTATTATATGTCTCTGGATGATCCAGAAATTGGATCTTGACTGCATCAAGGAAGCTGAGGGCGTCGGTAACATTTAATACTAGGTAATGTTCGTGTCAGTGGTCAATCATCAAGAGGAGAGAAAGCCTTACCTTGGGCTGTTGGTGGACGAGGAAGGGGAAGACTCATTTAGCGTCAAGGAGGTAAGGAACTGAAGATTGCGCCACCGAAGTTGAAAATAAGACACGTGAAGCTCTGAAGTACTATTAGCGCTCGAGCACCAGTTTTGAGCGTCAGATATGCACTGCCTGATTTCGCGACTGCCCCAGATATACCAAGCAGCAGGGCTTAATCAGAGAAGCTGTTGTACTTGAAAGCTTCAGACAAGAACTTTTGACTTTCCAAGGAAAGCGGCAGGACCAAAGGCATACAGTCGAATCTAACCTGACGAAGGAATGAAGAAGTAACATCGAGAGCAGCTAGACGGCTTGCATGACTTCACGAATCCATCGGGTCAAAAGGTACATATATTACTCGATTTCGTATATTCATAATGAATGTCCAACACCCTCCGTTAGTCATACAAATCAGCATTCGTCCACCACCAGACATTTC
>JASFDG010000109.1:1656-14339 GCA_036937095.1 Phaeolepiota aurea
GTGGCACACCCACCATCGACATCCTGATTGCTGCTGAAAGGTCTGCGTGAAGTGTTATTCATCACACCCTGTCTGTTCGGTGAGGTTTATAACTTCATGGAGCGTGGTTGTCCTGAAGCTTGCTAGCACGGGGACATTGTCCA
The DNA here is from genome assembly GCA_036937095.1 of Phaeolepiota aurea. Lineage (NCBI taxonomy): Eukaryota > Fungi > Basidiomycota > Agaricomycetes > Agaricales > Squamanitaceae > Phaeolepiota > Phaeolepiota aurea. Next base: position 1,800 of record JASFDG010000109.1, read on the forward strand.
GAGCAGCCAGCTTTAGTCGCACGGTAGCAGGGGAAGGATTTTGAGGGGGGTTTTCGACCTGACGTGACAGCTCATCTATCTCTTCGTGTTCAGATGGCTGGACATCCAGCATGATAGCGTATGCGAGTTCGGGCGCTTCCAACTCGAAAACGAAATGGTTAGCTCCTCGGTCGGACAGTCCCGTCATGAATTCTTTCCGTCGGACAAGCCTGAAGGCTTCGTCGCAGTGTCTCCCGGGATAGAAACAGCGGCGAAGAGAAATTGAATTGACTAATATTGGACCTTGCAGCTCGCAGATAGCCTGGTCGATGCTGAACCGATGCTCGTTTCCTGCCATTGGTGTTTGGTTTGGGGAGGGGCGAGTATCCATCTTGGGGAAGTGATGTCTGTAATGTGGCGAGCGAATGTTCTTGATTTATACTCAGGATGCCGCATCCCATTAAGGCATTAAAACCGCCCAATGGTCAAAAAGGTATCCACACAAAAACATAAAGCCACTGTATTGCTAACTAAGACGCAAGGTTGGTAGGGTTTTGGTTGTAAATTGTGGCCAAAGCGGGCACAGGCCAATGCATGTGGCGTTGCATCGTTGTAGCTCAGTTACGCATATCTATACATTTAAGGTACAAGCCACTTATTACAATAACAGGCCACTCATGGTCAATGATGAGGCCTGAGGCCAAGGGCGGGTTAAAGCAGTTCGAAGCCGATAATCATATTTACTTCCACGTGAATAACAGCCTGTTAAGGCATGCTAGTTCCCAGAACCTACATGGGCAAGGGATAGCAAAGGCGAGACTCTCGTCGGAGCAGCAGCTTGTGAACATCGCAGTGGGCCACCAAAGGGATGCCAGAGCGCGATTGGTCTGGAAACAGTAATTGTAAGGTCCAATCCCGGGATTCGTTAGAAGTGAATTCCAATCCAGCTTGATGAATGGCGAACGTGGTTATCAATTCTGTGTTGATTGACCTTGATTGCTTGTAAAATTGCCATAAATGGCAATTTTGATAATTCCCTTTTGTGGGGTCAACACTCCACTCAGCTCGTGTCCTTGCCTTCATTCCTATCCTTTTGAATGATATGAGCCTTCAATGAGACTCGCATATTTATTCAGACTAAATTTGGGGACGGATACGTCTAGAACGGTGAGCTTTGAATATCTTTGGTGGATTTCCACTTTATTTGCATATGGTTGTCGATGTGGGCGACCGAATGCGGTCATTGGCATCCCCATGGCAACGGGCGGCCTAAATTCGAGTGGATTGGTGGATTGCTTCTCATACAGATTGCCTCTGGGAAGACTACATAAGTGGACTCTCAAAATGTTGGCAAGCCACTCCGAATTGCATTCGCATTCCCCTCAGGACTTCTACCGACCTACTTCAAGTTGATCTCCACCATCCTTGACGCCGTGCGCCTACTACTAGTATTCAATGTCTGCGACATCAGCTTCCTCCGCCGCTGCTAGCACTTCAGCCCAGACTATTATCAGCACCCATACTTCCCTTCCAACACCTATGCGCGTCATTACCCATTCGCCGCGCGCCTCGGCTTCGATCGAATCCTTGGACCCCACAGACGCTTTCTTCGGTTATACACTTTCTACATCACACACTCACGAAAGCCGACACGATACAAGCATTGTGGATGTGCCACCTCCTTATGTCGAGGAGCCTGAGCTTCCCGCTTATTCACCGTACGTCGAGCCATTGACGCTCGCGATGTACCTTTTCAAATTCGGGTTTTGTGAGTATATCCGTTTCACTTGACTCGAGTTCTGTGGCTTATCTAGTTTTTTTTTGCAGTATTCCCACCATTCTGGCTATTTGGAGCCTTCATTCTACTATCGCCCTTGCGCGAGCCACCCTCGAGCTCCGGCTCTGTCGCATGGATGCCCGACAAGACGGAGTCAGAACGCCAACAAATTATCGACAGCATGCGCAAAATCGAGACGAAGTGGGCTTATCGATGCCTCTATGCGCTCATTGTATTCATGTTTGTGGGCGCCGGTGTTGGCATTGGCGCATGGCTGTACCTTCGAAAATAAACGTTGGCCCTCATTTATCGCGGCAGTCCCGCATCCCCACTTCATTGATTTGCTTTTTTGCTTCGGCATCCACAATCGTTCGACCCACACACGTTGTACCAACAGTCATACCTTATTCAATACTTATGTAGATTGTTATACACAACAACAAATTTGTTTTACCAGCTTCAATCAATCTCGGTTCGGACATCCCATCAGTGCGAGCACGGCAAAGGAGCATGTTATTTGTGCTTGTTATTTACTGAGGTCGTCCACACTTGAGCAAGGCTTGGCTTGATTTGACCAATCATTCCAAATGTCTATCCCATATGCTACATATGCTGCAGCCTCCCAAAACACGATATATTCAACACCTGGACAAACGCCAGCAAGGAGCTCAGGTATCAGCCCAGCCACTCCTGGAACCCCTACACCTGTAGGCCGTGGACGACCTCGAGGTTCCGCTGCTGGCACGGGTGCCAAACGTGGTCGCAAACCTAGGGGTGCATCGACCCTCGGGACAAATCTACCACGAACCGCAGCAGATATAGTCTCCAATGCTTCAAACGCCGCAAGTGGGGCACAGCAGTACCCCCGAGTGCAATGGGCGCTGCCCAAATCAACCGCGCAAGGCGTCAGTAGTGCTGTGGAGGCAGGAACTGCGGCCTCTTCGGGAGGTAGTGGAAGTCCAGGTGGAAGTAATATACCAGGGGCACAGGATAGTACTGCGCTCTCCCAAGGGCCTGCCGACCATCAACACATCTTCACGGCTGCATATACGCCAGCTGCACCCTCTCAAGCTAACAGTACTGCGGCAATAGAGACCGCTGGAGCAAGTGGCGTTACCCTTAACCTTCCTGGGTCATCATCGTCAGTGCCCAATTTCGATGCTTCTGGGCTAAGCGCCTTTCCGGGAACATCGTCATTGCCTTCGGCTTCTGGTGCTCCCGCCCCAGTGCGCATTCATGGCGTAGATGAAGATGGAGAGGGTGATGATGAACTTCTACCTGCGATGGCGGATGACGATTATTCGGCTCTACTTTCATGGCAAAGTCAATCAAAGGATAATCTCAAGTAAGGCCTAAACGAACTATCCGAGCCTACAATGTTGATCTTCATCCGCCTTATCCTAGAGTATTGATGGATAATTTCAGCCCGGCCCAGTACGACCGTTTTGAGGCATATCGGCGGCATGCATTACCCAAGCAAGCCGTAAGGAAGGTTCGTCTGCCCCCTTTTGCATGAGTCGGCACTGTCCCAGTGTTTTCTCCTGAGAGTTAACTGATACGCCCACCCAGGTCATTCAGCAGACCCTAGGTCAGCAGGTATCTCAACCAGTTGCCCAGGTTATCGCAGGTTTTTCTAAAGTGTTTGTCGGTGAAATCATAGAGAAAGGTACGTCATCAACTTCTGCTGCTTTGAGGATGATTACTGTACCACCCGCATTGCCATTCTTTATAATTTAATCTCAGGTTGTGAAAAAGCGGCTAATTCGAGTTGTAGCTCGTGCTGTTCAGGCTCGGCGAGGGGAATCAGGTCCTCTGTCACCAGATCACTTGCGTGAAGCATACAAGGCGTATCAGGAGGAGACGGGGCGAGTAGGTGCAGCACGACCACTTCGAGCTAAAAAATATTTCGTGCGATGAGTCATGTGCATGAGGTTTCCATCCTCTGAATCAGACAGGGATACCGAACATGTACAACACGATTCGTCTGGGTCCCGATCGCACCACTAATTGATTATACGCTAGTGATGAAAGGACCCTCGAAAATGCCCCTTGGTGGAATTTCCGAAATCTCAGGTTTTGTCCGCACCATTTTGGCCTGACTTTGTCCGGTTTTCCTCGGCGTAAGCCAAAATCTCCAAATTTTTCAAAAGAATCGCTACTTTTGCCTCCGGCCTCCCAGGATTGCGTTTCTTGACAAGATGCAGTTGAAAAATCATTCTTATACATTCAACAGTCCTTCGATCCATGCCGCTTGCTGCCATTACTAAGGCAATGACAGATCCGTTGCGCCAGTGCAGATAAAAATAGGCACTTCGTTGGTTTCAAGTTCAGTGGCTAGCACTCATGGTGACATGGTGTATGACATAATTTTTTGGGCCATTCTTCGGTTGGGTACCCGACCTCAAGGAAGGTCTATCACTCCTGTGTACTCGTTATACTTTGAAAAAAAAATTCATGAAGGGCCGCAAGCTTGACGTACCCGTTGACGGAACATTTTTTCCCACCAAGTACAACATGGCCCTTCTCTACTTTTCTATCGATTGGGTGCTGACTATATGGCTCCTTTTCAGGTACCAAGTGAGGCGGTGGATAAGGCAGAATGCTCCGGCTTGAGTAAAGTTCTGGACTGGTCTGGGGAAAGTTGGTGGGGATATGGAGCTCTTTGAACCACAGTACGCTTGATGTTCTTATGTCAAAAAGCATCATCATTAACCAGACATGTTAGCTTGCTGAGCAGTGGATATAGGCTGGAAGAACTGGTAAGCAGGTCTCAAGCACTACCGTGCTCCTTCGGGACTCAAGCTTGGTGACGGGGCCCAACTCACCTGGAAAACTGTCTAGCCTTCCTTCTTGAGGTTTTAATTATTAATTACTCATATGCACAGGCGGACACAAGGAGGTTATGTGTATGGCTGGGAAGATGCAGGGGTGTCCAGCCACAGGCCCATTTTCTCTCGAGGCTCGGTTTGATTCCAAAAAGCAGCAATAACTGTGTTGTTGCTTGGAAAAGTTGTCAGGATATTCTTCTACAATGTCCTTTTGTTGTGATCCATTCACACTCCCCATATCGCTTTAATGAAAAGATGGGTGTACTGATCCAGTTGCGATTGCTGACGCATGAAAGAGCTGCGAGAACATCCCTTCAAGATACACGCAACACTTGGTATTTCGCTAACCCAGCTCTAGATTATTGGTACAAGTATCGTGGACATCACGACCCGACGTCCGACAGCGGTTATACACTAAGTTTGGCTTTGTTTGACAGCAGCTTCAATCACAATAAAAAAACTTCAACCTATGGGTAAAGCTCTATCTCCATCACTTTTCAGGAGAAGACTAGGAATTGTTGCAAGGGTTTGTACGCATGGTCCGGCCATGTCTTCACTCACTCTTGAACCCCCGCCTCTGGAGCATATGTCACAATAGGCCTGCCTGGCATGGGAGGTCTCTGAGAAGGTTCCAAACGGTGCGCTTTATGGCTGCATCTGTTCTCTGGTCCTGTAATTGACAGTGCTAGGCGACTCCAACCGAACTCGACCTAGCAACATCAATGCGGAGTCACCTCCTTGACCACTCCTTGATCGAGGGGCCACCTAAATCACCTAAGCTGGTTGGTGGAGGTGTTATATCCACTCTCGACCCTACCGAGCTAGCATCAGAGGATTACATGACTCTCGTCTTCGGTGTACAGAATCGAATACATCTGCGGGGACCATTCATGGCATCCCAGACTCGGTTCGCTCCTCCCGATCTGACCAAACGTTACAACGCCCCAGCTGTCCGAGGATTCCTCTACTATGACCCCGGAAACGCGACGAACTACTCTGGAGAAGTCCGCTTTCGTGTCACATCGAATGCCGATCCCGCATCATTCCAGGAGGGCAATGACCTGTGCCGGGTATCTGGAGAGGTATGGCGCCTCCCCCTCCTCGCCATCATCAAAATGGACAACTACAAGCCGCTCATCGAGTTCCTGACGTCCAATGGGATGATACCACAACAAACAGTGACGGCCTACAAGACTCTCTACAACAGCATGACCCTCAAGCCGCGGATCAACAGCCTGATCCTGCACGAGCTTGAGCAGCCTTTTTATCTCGACTTGTCGCGAATGGGGTTCAGCGTGCATATCATACGCGAGAGGCGTATCGGCCGAGCTGAAATCAAGTGGATTTTCACGGAGAAGCGTGCGGGATATCGTGATTTTAATCCTTATACGGGTGAGTTGCCTATCATGTTCTGCGCTGACAACTCCCTTGCTGATCTCATCCCATCACTAGGGTTCATCAAGGCGCGATTCGAACACTCACTCCTTCCAGAACACGCAAATAGCAAAGTGATATCTCTCCGTGTGCTTGAACACACAACCCCCATCAAGAGTCAGATGCCTGGATACGATGGATATTTGAACTTTCCGCACGCTGGAAAGCTAGCATCCAAAGGCTATGCGAGCAAAGTTCGACCATGGTGTCTCACCCTCGACAAGCCACTCGTGTCTGAAGGACACAAGGATTTAGACCTCTTATTCTGAGGACTCAAGGAGTTAGGTAGGAAACTTCAGCTAAATTCGACGTCGTGTTGGAAATTGAAAATCATTTTTTGGGCTTTATAGAACTTATAAATACATGAGATTGAAAATCTGGTAATGTCTATGCAATGCCCGCAGTGATGTCTTTTTGGAACTGCCTTACAATCGGCTCCATGCCCCCCTCGTCTACAACAAATCCGAGGCTCATGGGGTAGCTGTTGTCGAAACGAGCCGGCCATGATGACACAATGCGCCTGTTGGTGGGGTCGTCCTTGAACTTGACCAGCGCAAGTGCTGCCTGGCCAGCAACCTTTTCGAGTGCCTGGAGCTCTTGGCGCACGGTGGCGGTGATTCCGGGGAGGCAGACAACGCGGGTGTGGGGAAGGAACTTGTCAGCGGGGACGTGCTTGGCGATGATGAAGTTCTTGATGGTAGTTTCGGGGGAGGCAACCCATGCAGCAAGCTCGAGCTCGGGTGAATCGATGGAATTACCGATGGGGCAGAGGGATTCGGCCCCCTTTAGGGGTTCACGGATGATGCCTTTTGAAACCATTAGCAACTAGTGATTTGAACAATTTGCACGGTTTGAATATACCTGACATAAATGCGGAGGTGGCAGCAGAGGGCACACCGGGGCGGACGACGATGGTGGGGAGACGCATGATGCGACCATCGATGAATCCACGTCGAGTGTACTCGTTCACCAGAAGCTCAACTGAGAGCTTTCCAAAACCATATGAGCCCTGTGGGGTGGCGATTGTCGAAGGTGTAACAACCTCAGGCTGAACAACATGGTGTCAGTCAGCAGCCAGAGTACTGGATATGGATACTGGAAACCTATTTACCAGAGGACCACCATACACTGCTAGAGAAGAGGTGAAGATGAATTTGATGGGCAAATCTTTGCCGAAGCTGCGAGTGGACTCGAGAAGGGATCGGACGGAGTCGAGGTTGACCTATTCATGAGTTGGAAATTCAAATGCTGGTGCGCGTTTCCAATGTACCTTGATACCAAGGTCGAAGCTATCCTCCGATCCTCGAGACATGATTCCGTGGAGGCAGTAGATGGTATCGGGTATACCGAAGGCGGTCTTGAACAGCGCATCAACCTGGGCCTTGTCGGTGAGGTCAGCCTTGATAGTGATTGCCTGGGAGCCTTGGGGAGCCTTGGGCTCGACGATGTCGGCCAGGATCAGCTGGGCACTGGGAGTTTTAGGGTCCTCGTGGATCGCATGGGCGAGCTGTGATGTCTATGAGCATGATTATTGCCTGACTGAGCAGAGAAACTTACGAGGCCTCCGAGCCAGCCAGCAGCACCAGTGATGAGAACGATATTGGATGGCGACATCGTGAGCCTGAGAGGGGGTGTGTACGAGACATGTGCAGATGGGAAGTTGTGGTCCACTTGTGGACTTGGCCATTGTTTTCTTTTTCAGGCTGAAGCTATATAAAGCCTGTGCGTAGAACCTACCCTGGACGGAGAGGGAAGACTGTAAATACACAGAGCCGGCCCGGGGCTGGAGCGATGCCGCACGCTTGTCTTGAACAATAATGCACAGGTCCGGCGCGTTGTGCGCATCGGGTTTGCGCGACGATAGATTGGAGAGTGCATCCTGTATGTCTTGGGGAGGCGGATTCGATTACGAGGCTGTTGCAGGCAACCTTTTATGGTGATCCCTCATGCTGAGATGCCATGGAACATAAAAGGTTTTGACACCGTCAATGTACTATGTATACATCACGATGCGGACGTTACTGAAAAATGCGTTCACAGCTATCTCAAGCCTTGCCAGCTGATCCAAAAAGCGTGAAGAAGCGCTCGCACACTTTGGCGAACACTTCAGTCGCATCTTCAACCGCGTCTGGGAAAGGCTTTGACTGCAAGCCCTCTGCGAGCGCCTTTGCGTATGGATCGCGTGCCCAGCTGTTGACGTTGATCTGGTGGAATAATTGAGAGGCAGGCCAGCGACGTTTTAGAGCAGTGCCTTACCTTGCTAACGCCGTTCTTGATACATTCTACAAAAAGTTCATCTGGAATTTCGTCCGTTCCGTGCAGGCAAATAGGGATCTTGCCATCAAACGTGGATCTCAGGTCCTTGAGACTAAAACATGACGAGTGATCAGCAAAGAGTCGGCCTTCATAGAAAGGTAAAAATTAGAAACGTACATTTGTTGGCGGAAGTTGGGGGGGTTGATGTACGAGCCGTGGAGATTGCCAATGCTAGGGGCAAGGATAATAGCCCCAGTTCTGAATAAAGACAGCTATCAATCAGTGTGAAAGACACCACCCAGGGTGCGCCCACCCCTTCATGAAGGTGTCCGCCTTTTCGGGATTTGTGAGTTTAGCATCTGAGATCATACGGAGCCCAGCTTCTCCGCCTTCCAGGCGACCGAGTTCGACCTCGACAGCAACGCCTGCCTTGCGTGCACGCTCGACATACGGGCGTGCAACGGCGATGTTTTCCTCGTCAGTCTGGGGCAAGGTGCGTGTCAGTGCAAGTAATGTAAATGAATATATTCAACTTGCCTCGGCATGGCTGGCATCAACCATGATACTGTCAAAGGCAATTCCCTGCTCCGCGAGGCTCAATGCGAGTTCAAGGTGCTCTGGGTCGGTGGCGTGGTCGAGATGGACTGAAATGGGAACAGATGCTTGGTGGGCTCTAGGAATTAAGGTGGCATTAGAAATATGGTCCCAAAGAAAAAATTAAGAAATTTACATATCCAAGCAGAATTTCAAGAAGGGCCCTTTGCCATATGCAAGGGTTACGGGGAACATCTGGAGGATTGCTGGGCTGCGAGCGCGCTCGGCTGCGCGAACAAGAGCAATTGCAGATTGAAGATCATAGCTGAATTTGGGGTTAAAAACTAGTCATTTTCGATCGTTGCAAATACCAGGGCAACCACGAACCATATCTGGGCAAGGACGCCGTAGCCTTCGCGTTCCGCCTTGCGCAGGATTTTGAGGGTGCGGTTTCCTTGGAATTCGAGCGAGGCGGACATAATGGGATGTAATTTACGAGATAGCAATGGTCTGTTGGCAAAGGCAACAAGAGTGTGAGTATGTTATGAAGAACTGCCGTTCAAGGAAAGTCCTTTACCAAAGTTGCGGGCCTTGGTATGTCGTCCCGAAAATCTCAGGGCCATGTGACGGAAACTGACTTCGGGAATTCCACCCCATCGTATAATTAATTAGCGGTGCGATCGGGTCCCAGACCCATCATGTTGCACATGTTCGTTGCACCTCTACAGCCCACAAATGTTGCATGGAACCTTGCAAACAGCTGGGCAGTGTTCAGTATGTTGTATATAGCATAACAAGTCACGACGTCACAGCCAATTTGAGGGGTAATAACTGGGAATATTCAACACAAGTAAGTTGTCTGGCAATAGAGCAAACCTATGGGGCATGTTGACATTGCGATTCTAGTGCGCGTTATTGACGTCCGAGTCGACATTGGTTACTATTATCCGATGGATGATGTGGAGCTTTTTCTGACCAAGATAGGGCTACGCGTACCCAACATTGAACAACCCGACAGGAGAGTGACTATGGCATCCCTTCTAAGACGGCTTAAATACTCTCATATCCAAGGATGTGCTCCACTCAGTGTCGAAATCATCACTCCCATTTTTGTCCCCTACCCTCGGTGCAAAGAAGGAGACCCTGATCATCATGCAATCATTTTTGTAACTCGGAGAAATTTCTACCCTACTTTCAAGGAGGCTTGCAAGTACAGGCACATTGAAGAGGGGAAGGAAGACGAAGACATCTTGAAGCTCTGGATGCAGCAAGGCCTCCCGAGGTCGAGGAGCTTTGTGATGATGGTGGATACTAGGAAGGAGCTGGTGCGCCCTGAGGATGATAATATTGATGTGTGGAACCTATTGAGCGATTGGGAGACTGAGCAGCTATGTGATCCTGAGGCATCTATGTCTGACAAATTGGTGGATCGTCTGGAGCGTCTCGACCAGCATGACTCGTACATAGCATCCACAACCCAGGATTGAACGTACCAGTAACTACTTTTTTGATGATACCTCAGCGGATTGAGATTTATAAAACCAGTTGATTAAAGTAGGCTTAAAACCAAGGCAAATTGCATGTAAGGGAGGTCATGATATTTCCAGAAGCCACTGGCAGCGGAACACTCGTTATTATTACAAACTGCGAGAAATACCTTGCTTGGTTAGGACCAATAACTCAGGGGCCGACGCCTCAAAAATACCGTAGAATGATGGTCTCCACTCTGGTCCTACGTGTTCAACAGGCGTATGCTGGCAGAATTACGAACGTCAATGTTCTTCTGGTAGATGCCAGTGACGGCTCTGTCCATCAACATGATCGCTCCCATTATGCCTACCATTGCTTAACTCCTGGAACGCAAGAAAAATGAGGATGCCGGATGCAAATGCAGGGACGCCAATTTCGCTGGCGGGCACACGAAAGGTGCCCAAAGTCGGCATTCACTTTCTGGTGGCACAACCCCTGGTACGCTTCTGGTTATAAACCTCGATTGTCCTCATTCTGAAATGCCAAAGCAGCTCCTAAAATCCTGGGTTTCGCATGCATCACCTTTCGTCAATGTAAGGTCTCTTGGGATTGCGGTTACCGCTGCTATTCCCTTGATAGCAGCTGAGCCCTGCATGGACCCTGGCACGAACTCCCACCCATCTCAGTTTAATGAACAGGGTACATGGCCCAACCAAATTCAACGGATCTTATTGCACACATGCCCAAATTGATCCTCGACATGCCGGACCCAGGATGTGTTTTGGTTCCCTTTGATCTGACTGATGGTATTGGTTTATAAATACCATTGGTGGGATGAGTATGCTGGAGATGTATGACATCACCGACGAGGCTCCCGTCCAGCAAGGTCTGCCCATACAATGCTCTGATAAATTTTCGCCCTAGATTAAGCAGGCCCCAAATGTGTATTTTGTAGCACATAGTAAGTGGAAGAGACCGCCGCCTGGCGGCTTGAAGCTCCATGGGTGCAAAATACATTTCTCATGGGGTCTCGGTATATGATCCGCTCTCTAACCACCTCGTGAACCAATATCGCCCAAGATTCTTACGACGGTCATTAGATACGGGCGCGTGCAAGCCGTGTTCGATGCCGAGCCGGGTTTGACTAAATGGGATACTGTGAGTAGCATCAATTATTCCTAGTCTGTATACATTAATCATCATCAGATTGTTGGGGGTGGGGATTATGGAGAGACTTGTGTAGCTAGTATGAATGTAGGTCAGAACCCTCGCCACATGCATCCTCAAAATTAACACTCAACAAATTTTTTTAAAGTGGTTCTCAACACACTCGATAACAGACTCTGTTCTGACGGCGCAATAGTCAAGGTTCTATGTGCTGACAACCAAAGAGCCCACCCTCGCGGATCTTACCTGTCATTCTTCCGACCTCCAATTTAAGGGAACTGCAGGCTGCTATTAAGACAGTGCGGTGACATAGCACCTGGGTGGGATACCGTCTGAACCCCGGTATGGAGTCACTGGCTACAACAGCACCTTTTGGCAACATACCATCTAATCCCGGTGCCAATGCTAATGCTAGGCTCTCCAGTCTCTTGTATGGGCAGGGCCTTTTCCTATCATTTTTATTTTCACTCCATGATCCCTCCTTTCTTGGGTCCTCTCCAGTTCGAGCATGTATGTGTGTTGGATGAGCATGCCGACAGGTGCTTTTTCCCTGTTGGCAATGGTATCAATTTTGTCACTACACATCTGCTCCATTTGGCTGATAATTTATGTTCGGCTTTCACTAACATTTTGCCGACCAATAGAAAGATTGATTATGTCTTCGAATCTAATGATCTCCGTACGACTAACTGCTTCCAGGCGCCGCGAAAGCAACGGGCACGAACTGAGTACTACTGACCCCCCCACACTTGGTACAAATTGACACCACCACATGAAATGCAACACATCTAGAATAGGAACCTTGAAATGAGCTCTTTTTAATTCTTCCCAATCGCCAAATGGTGCAAGTGCGATATATCGCAAATGTTTAATATGCTTAACAAGCTTTGTGATTGATTATATAGTAATGAACTAGTGATTAATTATGGGTCTGCGCTACGGCTACTCAATACTCAATTACCAGGATGGCATAAATGCGCGCAGCACCACGGCTAGTGACTTAAACGGCTACTCAAAGGGAACGGCAGCTAAGAGAGATGCCGTGGGCTTTTTTAGTTTTAGCTTAAGCATGGCATTTTAATCTTTAAACATGCG
>JASFDG010000109.1:21313-49502 GCA_036937095.1 Phaeolepiota aurea
GAACCTATTAGTACAAGGGGTGCTGTTTACGAATCCACCTGTGTCAGAACTCAGCGCACAGCTGCTCCGCCTGGCGTTATAGTCTTGAGTCTTGGGGCGCGCCCTAGACGCCTAATACTAATATTCCAGACCATCCCGAAACGCTGACACGTACCAGATCGTCGTTCACCAGAGCCCTGGGCGGCTGATCCAACGGCTCGAAACAACGTTCGTCCTTTACCCATGTGGCTCCAGGACGCCCCATTCCGCCGGTTATGGGGTCGTGGACGGTGGACCAGCGGGTCTCGCGGGTCATCGAGAGTCGGCGCGCATCACAGCGCCCATCGCATCAGATTCGGTAAATGGCGTCGAGAGCCTCGCTTGCCTGACTGGGGTTTATGTCCCTGAGCCGCCAGGGAGGAGGGTTTGGTTATGGCTCGAATCGGAATTGACAGCTCGGAAGTGCGTCAATGCAGGTGATCGTCGTGGCAATAAGCTCGTGCCAGTACTAGGACTACGTTGCTTGTTAAGTGTGGCCATATGACGTTGAGGGTGAGGGTTTACGGGATGTAAAATGAACTCCAAGAAGGATACTACCATCAGCTTCGCTCTAGCCAGTCCGGAAAAAGATCGCCCAAGAAAATCGAATGTGTGGTCTCCACTCTTCCCAGTGATTCATTGCCCCCAACGTTTGGCTTGAAACCCCACGGCGTACGATTTTGCCCAAAGCCACCTTGTCATGTTCAACGCTCCGTGGACAGCGCCCCCGGGAAAATGAGATCAGAGACGTCAATCCAATGGTATCGACACGATCATCTCCTTCCGACAGCGACAGACTGACATGGGAATCTGCTGCTGTTGTACAATGTATAATTTGATCTAGCAAGCCTGTGTCGCGTGCACAGATTCCAAATCGTTTTTTTTTTTAAGGAAAGGGCGTTTACAAGATCTTCGGGCTGAAAAACGAGATCTCGAAGGCTCTGAGGCCGATCAAAGCTCTCGACGGTACAGAATTAGCTTTGTATTCAGGTCCAAACCACCGGATGCTTGCATAGCCAGTGAAGTCTGATGCCGCGCCTTTCCGTTGTTCCTCCCACAGGGGTCTCGAGTTTCGCTGGACCTTGGGGGTCCACCGTCCCACCTTGGCCCCTTCTGGGGCCACTAAGAAGCCCATCAAATTGAAGGTGCGTGTACGGTCCTTTTGGGGGTCCTTCGCAAGGTAATGATACGCCTTGCCTTGTTGTAATGGGGCAATCCTGCTCCCACCAAGCCCAGTTCAGATGAAGAGTTGCCAGATGGTTCTAGCGTGTCTGGCAGCCACGCTCTTGTTCCTGGTTCCCCGAGAAAGGTGCCGTCGTCGTCGATCTTGGAGCCTATTTGCGCTGTAAAACGAGGCTGTCCGAAACCGCTTCTCTTCGGACGTTTCGGATTCGCGGGGGCAGAGCGGAGGGAAGGGCGTGCTAAATATGCCGTGGCCCCTATTCCAGAATGCACTTAGATTTCACACCTACTGCGCTGTATGCCCGACGGACAACTCAGCAATGTAGTCGCAGAGCCCCATCTAGAGCGGGACGGTCTGTTTCCTTGGCATCACGAACTCCGATGTCAGTAGAGCGGCTTCCGCCGTGCGATGGCCTTGAGGTTCGCATCCCATGGTGCCTCAGTTTGTGCAATCTATCAGCCGGAGCTACTCCATGAACCGAGGGGTTCCCTTCCATCGGCCCATTTCCGCATGGTGATCATGCCTACCATGCTGCAAGTAAACAGATGCCGCTTGTATTGCGCGTCGTGACGTCGCCTCCTTGATATCATACGCACCACCGCGTGCATGTCGCAACGATGCTTATAGAATGGCCCGTATGGTACGGTAGGCACACGCGGCGTCGTCTCTATACAATTCAAAAATTGCATGCTTGATGAGGTTCGATGCAAAGTCTTGTGTTGATCACGGTTATGACATGACCGATCACTTGTCGTTTACACGCTGCAAGCCAAGTTTAACACAAAGAGCTGTGTATCTGTTGTGTGATATTAATATCAGGTGTGCCAACAGAAACGTAGCAAACATGCCACGACAAACACACGACTTACATGCCCTGCTTATTTTTATGCCGCTCAGTGCATATGGACCGTATACCTCAGGATGGACCTGAGACCGAGGGGTAGAGATTGATGTCCAAGCATGACAGAGAGGCGGCCGAGTGAATTACTAACCTGTTGCGTGAGGCGGCTGAGGTCATGTTTTACAAGCTTCTTGCCTAGTAAACTTACGTTAAGCCCTAATCTCCGTTGCGCCACTCTGTTGTGTAATTGATGACTGAGCATTCCATTACTTGCGGATGAACCTTGACCCTCGGGTATATGAGCTCCTTCAGGCGGTCTAAACCAACAGGCTCCCACCATGCGTCATAAATGCATAATCCCCTAACCCTTGTCCAAGGTTACGTTGGATTTACGCATATACCTATAGAAGCAAGTTTTTCGTGGGAGGTTCTCCAAGTGTTACGGTAGCATCCACACACGAAAGGGTTACGCGCCTCTGAATTGCGGATGGACTTGCACGCCATCCGGGTTTCTGCAGATCTTTTGCCAGGCACCGGATTATCATCACGTATGGAGCTTTCGCGAGCGCTTGTTCGTGCAAAGGATATGGAGCGCGGACGACTTGAGGCTAGGCGCCAATTGGTTGCAAACTGTCAGAAGGCTTTATGAAGATCGGCCGGAGAAAAGCGACAAAAGCGCCCAGCACCCTGTGTTCGTTAACAGAGGCGCGGTTGTGGTGTATGTACTCTTTGAAAACGCTCGGAGCCTCTGGCACAGGATACCTGGCTGGAGGGCTGTCATAGTATTGGGAATCGCCGTTAGCTGGGTTGTTCGACAGTTACATTATTTTCACTCACTTATGGGGTTTAGGGTCCGTTTCCTTCATCTGGGATCATATTACCAAGGAGAAAGCTCTGCTAGAACTCCATGAGCTTGCAAGTTGCGTCAAAACATGTTTAGTTGTCAGTTGTGTCTATCGGGGTGGACCCGTCGGTTCAACCATGAGAGTATATTGACGGGTCAAATATCTTGAACGACATGGATGGTGCCTCGAGAAGTGTTTCACAGTGTGGCTACCCCCAAGGTCATGAACGAGTAACTGTACGGGTTCTAAGGCAATCAGGTCCTGCTAACCAGTGTTAATTATGAAATAAACCCTACCAAAGAGGATTTAGGGTGCCTACCTTTATGCCTCTGAAACGATCTTGGCGTTGGGCGCATCATGGTACACCATAATGGAAAGTGCAGACTTTGTGAGGCCAACGACTTGTTGCTATGCTACGTCCACCGAGAACCTGTATCCCTTCATAAGAGCAGTTCCCAACAACTCTGCAATCAAGACTCGACACACATTGACTGGTCTTCAAGATCGCATCATGCAGACAACATTATGAATCCGGCTTTGCGCGCGAAAGTCAACTATAATAACCTCCTCACTGGTAGGCTACGTTCTGCTCGAAAGGGGAATCATGAACTCCTAGAAAAGCACGGGAGAAGGAGTAATGTACCACAAGAAATGCTTGCGGTCACCGACGGGGTGCGCATACATTTGAAGTATCCACCTAAAATTGTGGAATCGCGGTTGCGACGATAGGAATCGCAATCCGCAGAACCACCCAATACTTGTGAGGGATATTCACACACCACGGCGCCCAAGTTAAACGCCATTGCATGTTGCGATCCTGTTAATCGCCGCTCCTGAAATAGCATCTGCTGCGAGGCAGTAGAGCTACCTTCCAAAACCTTTTCACGTTGCACCTTCCTGTCAATGGAGTCGTTCGTTTTTTTTGTTGAAAGCAGAAATTCTAGTGGCTGTCGCGCATTGGTGACTCCCCAAGTCATTGCTTGCATCTGGAACCACATTTTGCCTTTCTTCGAAAATGGTTGAAAATTCTCACGCATGTTGTAAGAGGGAAAAAGGTATCTCACCCCAGTGCTTATTCCGAGATGATATGGGCTTAATGTACCTTCACCGGCCTGGGTTTCTTTAACATGCACAAAGATTTTGGGGTCCTCATGGCGTGTGTTGAGAGGAGCTTAAAAAAAGACTCTTCTCATCCTGGGTGACATTTCCGATCTCCCAAATGTGGGTTACTGACGTCGGCACCGCATTGATCTTGGGCCGTGATATCAGACAAGTCAGGGTAGTACCTTCCATGATGCCCAC
Organism: Phaeolepiota aurea; assembly: GCA_036937095.1. Lineage (NCBI taxonomy): Eukaryota > Fungi > Basidiomycota > Agaricomycetes > Agaricales > Squamanitaceae > Phaeolepiota > Phaeolepiota aurea. The sequence goes on from JASFDG010000109.1 coordinate 25,503, forward strand.
ACAAAGGTATGGAGCATCGAAGTAGCAGGAATCGCATAAAATGAGCCGTTCACAGAAGAGGGATCAAAATCTTTCCTTGGTCACGATATCGGAAGTGCCATGTTCTTCAAGAGATTCTACCTGTTAACGGCCACCATTGTCTTGTTCGCCGTTTTCGCAGGGGCTGAGACCACAGTGGTGATATCGGTATGCTGAGTACATCCAGAAACCCATCCCAGTCTCTGAGCCAGTTATCCAGCCTCAACCCACCGGGACCCCATTGCCAGCTAGTCAGTGTCCAGAAGGGAATCTACAGTGCTGCCATGCACTCGAGCGCGTGAGTTTACAACAGTGGCGGCCAGGTAACGTGGCTAACCTTTTGTACAGTCAGACGGCTCTCTTGTGGGGCTTCTTCTTGCAGTGGTGGGCGCCGTGCTGGAGGGTGTAGAGGTTCTTGTGTATGCGTCAACCCTACCACTAAGGCATTGCTTACTAATTCGCACATCGAAGGGGAATAACTTGCGTGCCGATTGATATCGCTGGACTAGGCCAGAATGAGTGTCATGATATGCCAGTGTGCTGTGAAAATAACGATTTCGTTCGTATACTTTGGGTTGCTCTTGAATGGGATATTGATTGGCTGAACACCAAGAAAGAAAGGGATCATTGCCATCGACTGTGTTCCGATCAATATTGAATTGTAAGACTTGATTGGGGGGGCATTGCGGTTGGTCAAAATGTCATGTTCGCTCGACATGTAACAGGCAGTCAGCTTACGTCTGAGAATATGTAAAAAGCGGTTGCATCAATAAATATCATGGAGCTCAACAAATTGGAAGCACTGCTAATGTGGGCAGAGTCGTCAAATATTCGCGCTCTCAGTTCTCGAGTTATCGTCTTGAATAACACCAAAAATGGGTATCAACTAATGCCTGGAAAAAAGGGCGGTGTCCAATTTGATTGGGGAAACCTGTTCTCCACATTTTTCAGGGGTCGAGTGAAGTGAAACGGGTCAATCAACGTGCAACACACGCCACTAAGCGTGCGAATCTGACTTTCAAAAATTTGATGTTCACCCTTTGCCCGAACTTGACATTTTCTCATCTTCGTGTTCAATCCACATCCTTGAACGACAATATCCTTTTGTTCCCTTCCTCCTTAACCCTCAGTGTAAGCGTCTTCACTGTTTCTTGTTCAGACGGCGCGCCAGACGTGGTCTCATCTTGTCGTTTGCCACAACACGCGGTTGTCGCGCTTTTTTTTTGTCGTACCATTTTCAAGTATCATATCCAGTGTGCTGACCAAATTTCCCAGCATGCGTGAAATCGTCCACTTGCAAACCGGCCAGGTCAGTTCACTCCGCCGCAGTTATCTGCTCGTTATTGACATTTCGCTTGCTTTCCACCGATAGTGCGGTAACCAGATTGGTGTGTATTGCCCGTTATCATTCACATCGCTTCGTGGTCTGACATCCTTGCGGTGTGTTAGGTGCCAAGTTCTGGGAGGTTGTCTCGGATGAGCATGGTATTGACCGCGATGGTCTCTACAAGGGGAACACTGATCTCCAACTTGAGCGCATCTCTGTTTACTACAACGAGATCGGCGCGAACAAGTACGTTCCCCGTGCCGTCTTGGTTGACCTCGAACCTGGGACTATGGATTCTGTTCGATCGGGACCACTTGGTGGTCTCTTCCGTCCCGACAACTTTGTTTTCGGACAGAGCGGTGCAGGAAACAACTGGGCAAAAGGACGTGAGTTCTTTCGTCTATGAGATGGCTGATTCTGTACGGGGCAATTGGCCTGGTTTCAGTCTTGTTCGACGCGTTTCAGCACAAGAGCTGGCTGATACCCCTGTCTCTTTTTTTTTTGTCGCCCCTATCACAATATGCTCATGTAACTTCCTCATCACAGATTATACCGAAGGAGCTGAGCTCGTTGATTCAGTCCTTGATGTTGTACGCAAGGAGGCTGAGGGAACTGATTGCCTTCAAGGTACGTTTTTATCATTGTTTAGTTTTATTTTACCTCACAGGCAAATTAGGTTTCCAGATCACCCACTCTCTCGGTGGTGGAACTGGGGCTGGTATGGGTACCCTGCTGATTTCCAAAATTCGTGAGGAGTATCCAGACAGGATGATGTGCACATACTCGGTTGTGCCCAGTCCCAAAGTGTCGGATACTGTTGTCGAGGTATGTGGGCCAAACATTCATTCGGCCCAAGATAAGAGTTAACATAATCTCTGCTTAGCCATATAATGCCACCCTTTCCGTTCATCAGCTTGTGGAGAATTCTGATGAAACATTCTGCATTGATAACGAGGCGCTTTACGACATCTGCTTCAGGACGCTAAAGTTGTCAACACCAACTTATGGAGACCTCAATCACCTCGTATCCATTGTCATGTCTGGTATCACGACCTGCTTGCGATTCCCTGGTCAACTGAACTCTGACCTACGGAAACTGGCCGTCAACATGAGTAATAACTTCCCACTTTAACATGCCGACCATCAGCTGATCACCCTTAACTTGGCAGTTCCCTTCCCCCGTCTGCACTTCTTCATGGTTGGTTTCGCACCGCTGACGGCTCGAGGCAGCCAACAATACCGTGCCGTTACGGTTCCTGAGCTGACTCAGCAAATGTTCGACGCGAAGAACATGATGGCTGCGTCCGACCCCAGGCATGGTCGTTACCTCACTGTCAGTTCCCCTGTGATAGCCGTTTGCCCATGTTTAACTTTCTTCTCAGGTCTCTGCTATTTTCCGTGGAAGGGTCTCGATGAAGGAAGTTGAAGAACAGATGCAAAATGTACAGAACAAGAACTCGGCCTATTTCGTTGAATGGATCCCCAACAATGTCCTCACCGCTCAATGTGATATTCCTCCACGGGGCCTCAAGATGGCTGTGACGTTCTTGGGTAACTCAACTGCAATCCAAGAGCTGTTCAAACGTGTCAGCGACCAGTTCAGTGCTATGTTCAAGCGAAAGGCATTCTTGCATTGGTACACACAGGAAGGCATGGACGAGATGGAGGTATGTCTCGCGCTTCTAGTTTCATAGCATCGATCTCTTAGTTTTTTTGCCCTAGTTCACGGAAGCTGAATCCAACATGCAAGACCTGGTCGCTGAGTACCAGCAATACCAAGACGCAACGTTCGTCATCACAGAATTTCTTTTTGATAAGGTGCTAACCTGGCCAATAGCGTGGAAGAGGAAGGCGAATACGAAGAAGAAGTTCCGGAAGAGGAGCAATAGATATTCTCTTTCTCTCCGTCTTGCTCTCGTTTTCTCATGAAAATTGGGTGCTTCCCTTGGTGCATCGTTATACCGCTCGCTCGTCTTTCCTTCCCTCATTACGAACCTACTCTACCAGCATGTCTTTGATGAATCCTTTTCCCCTCTTCCCTTTCTACTGTGGATGATAAACTGAATGAATACCTTTATTTGATCATTACACCTGGGTGCGCTTGAGCAAAGCAAATAAGTCGAAGAGCAAAAAACAATTGGATGAATCACTTATGTGACACATAGCTTGATTATCATGGCATATGGATCCATGTTCAACGTTCAACGGTCGATCTTACTGGTGGGTGGCACACGTTGACTTGCTTAGTGTCCTACGAAATTCACTTTGCCAAAAGCACACCCCCGTCATGGCGCTACTGACACTGACGTCATTCTACTGGTGTGTGTTTGTATAAAAGACGAGTTCCTGCAAATCGGCATGCTCCAAAAACCAGGCGCTCAGCACTCCGTTTAACCATGGGGTATGTTACTCACATCTCCCATTTGACTTCCGTTAGCTCTAACCAATCGTGACTTGTGCACCTTTAGTTGTATCTTCTCGTGTATTGGTGGTGCGTAAGCTGCTGCCCTTTTTTTCCCCTGCTGACAATGGAGGTACTTCGAAGGCCTATTTGAATGTATCGGGGAATGTATCATGGGCATTGTTGAAGCAATCGCTGGATGCCTGGAGTGTATTATAGGATGTGAGCTTCAACCAATTTCCGCAGAGCGCATAGCCGCTGAAAGCGATTTCATTGCAGCATTAGCAAATTTCCTTGCATCAGTCGTGGACTGTTTGACTTGTGGTTGTTTTCGGTATGTGTTTAACGTGATAGGCATTGCTTTAGCCTTACGTGGTGACTAGGCGTTGAATGGGGCTCTGAGGGAAGTAGCCTCTCGGAGCCAAAAATGAATTATTATTCACGAACGTTATGAGGAGACTTGGACAACGTATACCTATATTTCCAATCATGTATGGTATCTTTTGTTATATTTATAATCGCGCACAACCATATTCGTGTTCAAGAGTCAGCCTCAACAGAAAAAGGTCGTGGCTTCCTATTCTGACGCAGGCTACGGGTCGTCAGCCACACTCAATTGCGATAAATACCACGAAGCTCGCTCAACTGCTCTTCCTTCACTCTACCACCCACCGACATATTCGCCATGAAAACATCTACTCTCTTTATCACACATGGTCTGCTCATGTTCTTCCTTCCTGCATTCGCCCTGCCCGCTAGCCAAAACCTCAGTTTACAGGCGAACCCTGTCAAGTCTCGCCCTCGCGCTGGTCCTAGCAACGGGATGTCACCTACCGGGATCGTTAGTCGCGAACCCGATCAATCTTATCTGCATGGGCATCCCGCAAAAACGGATGGTATTTCCAGAGACGCATCGATGACGACAGAAGAATTCGTCAGTGGCGGGAAGCAGTACCGTCGGCGTCGTCATATCCCCAACATGAACCATGGGTCGGATGATGCTCCAGCATTCGTCCACCGTACAGCGCGTCAAATATCGGTCCGAGGTCAGTCAAGCCCTAGCGAGGAACGGAGGAAAGGTAATAGCAAGGATGCGGAAGTTGAGGACGGGACTTTCTTTGGTGCCGAACCGAGGGTGTCCAAGGCCGAGAGAAGACGAGAAGTCAGGGCGTTACTGGCCCAGACTAGCACGCTCAATCGAAGGGGTGGGGCAGTGGAACAGGAGTTCTCGCACAGGGGTTATTCAGAGTGGTGGAGGAGAGACCCTCTGATAGCTCTGTCGTCTTCGGGTGGCAGCGGAGGCCTGGACGACTAGCAAGGTTGAGTCATTGTTCACTGGGGTATTGGGCGATGACAACTTGAACGACTTGCATGCATATAGCCTTGTGCTTGGTTTTTATTTTGATTTAAGGAGGATTGTGTGCGCTGTTTGGGGAATGATATATGATACAGTGTGCCCCAACCCCTCGTCTTCAAAAATTATGGTTGGATTGAAGGAAGTTTGTGTGCCTATGTTTGGCGCCGACGGTGTTAAGGCAGTCACCCCGAATCAAACTTGGCCCCAACTTCACCAGCATCTTCCAACTTGACGCTGTTAACACTAAGCGTTGAGTACTGGGTTGATTGCCCAGGATGTTTGCATCCAAAATTCCTGGGGGCGGTGCTTCACAGTGGCTTTTGGTCCAAGGTATTGTAAGATATTGTGGTATAGTTTCAATACTTCTACAGCATTCGGCGGGTGGCCGCATACTTTCGCCCTTCAAGCATGTCAGAACTATACACCGTATTGACGAACAGCTTCCAGCAGTTCTTGTCATTGATTTCTCCCTCTATAAAAGGTCGACGTTTGAAGCCAACTGGACATCACGAATTTCCCATCTCAATCCCTTGACGTCATTCAAGCTGTATAGATTCAATGTGTCCTCGTCTACCCTCTTGGCTCACTACAGATATTCCACATGGCTATATACATCAATGGCCGTGGTCGTTCTCCTCTTCTCGTCAACCACTTGCAGTCGAACTGGATTGTCAGCGTGCGCTCCTCCCAAAGTCATTTTACTTTGATGGCAAGCTGACCTTCAACTAGTATCCCTATGTCCCTGTAACTCTTGGGTTACTTCCAATGGTGATTTACTCGTCAATTGTTGGCGGATGTGTCAACCGGGCACTTTGGTTTGTGGTGTTGGCCATCAGCAAACTTTCTATCAGCCTGGTCTTCTACCGGTATCTATATCACCCTGGTGTCCAACTATGGTTACTGTCCGTCTCCCAACACCCAGCATCCCAAACACTTCGTGGTACTTGCACCCCAACCTCAAAAACCATCCTGGGATCTATCCATTTTTGAACTGGGATCTTGCTCAGCCCCCCACTCGAGCAATGCTTTCCCGCGACTCAGCAACAGCCAGTCCTCCCCATATGCCGGACACTGCCGTTTTTCCAAGTTGCTCACGCATCGCGATACAGTTTATGGATACAACAATCGCAGGCGCATTGGAACGCTGGGGTCCGATTGAGATTTTGCAACCTGGCCAAGGTGCTGTAACTGTGGAGGCAGTCATGTGGGGGATCTATCGGTATTTCCAACGTCGCGTAAGGCAATCGGTTTTGGGGAGCTTGAGTTGTGGCAGACGCGAAGAGATCGACAGAAGTTTCCGGCGAAGATGCTGTACGGGGACACAACTCGAGGGAGTCGATGCCACTCGGGGCGTGCTTTGGATTGACTTCTTGCAGGGTTTGACGCGGTTTGGAGGGTTGCAGTTTCATACGCAATCGTTCGATGGGGTTGGAAGTTGCGAACTCCTTCTTTCTTTAGAGCCAACCAGCATCTTCTAATTATTTCCGTTCGCTTATTTGAGATCCTTGTTCTATAACGTGCTGAGTAGAGTAGAGGCAATTTTATGATTTCCCACGGCTTCAAATTTATTAGTACAGTCATAATTTTGGATTGTGCTTGAGTTCTCCCACTTTCAAGATGAATATACGCTTGGCAAGGGTATGTGCTGTCCTTTCGCTCTCATCGCCCTTCCGTGGCTAGTTATCTGATACCAGATCAGTGTCACCCCCCACCAAGCCCTTGGAGAGAATGTTCGCTCATCTTGTGTTGAGTAGGTCGAAGACCTCATGGGCATGCAGGCGACCAATCTCCAGAACCTACCAGAGAACTATGTTATGAAGTTCTGTACGCCATTCTATACATTGTTTACTTATTCATTTTCTCATATTATCTATCATCATGGTTTGGGTTGTGTTCTTAACAGGGATATACCATGCCATGACATGGCCGCAAATATCATTCGTGGCTGAAGACCAAAAAGGCCGTATCGTGGGCTATGTGCTCGCAAAAATGTGCGTGGGCGGGCGTGCGAGATATCTTTGACGCGCTGACTCAAGCTATGTTTAAAGAGAGGAAGAAACGGAAAATGGTGAAGAGGTTCACGGTCACGTCAATTCGATATCTGTGCTGCGATCCTACCGACGTCTTGGGCTGGCTAAGAAGCTGATGCTGCTCTCTCGTGCGTGACCTTGCTCGTCGCTTGTGCCACTCGGCCTGATACGATCGCTTGGCACTTTAGAAGATGCTATGGCGTCCGTATACAAGGCATCATACGTTTCACTTCATGTTCGACAGTCTAATATAGCCGCGATTGCTCTCTATCGGGATACGCTTGGGTTCGACGTTGATAGAGTCGAGAAGAAGTATTGTAGGTCCATCTTTGATATCCCTCCTCCTAGCAGTTCATCTCATCGGGTTTATGAATAGATGGTGACAACGAGGATGCCCTTTCAATGAGACTCTCGCTGAAGAATACTTAGAGGTTTTGCAATCAGTCTATAGTCTAAGGATCAGGCATAACGAGGCTACGAGAGAGAGGCAGAGAGAAGATTGCTTAATCACTATAGATTCTGCCAACTTAGTTGCAGCCATTTCCCAGTAACTCTGGCCCCATGGAAATTTGTACTAGTGAATGTTACTAGTACCTGTGGCCGCTTACGAACGTCACCTCGTGTGACAGGCGGGAGTTACCATGGTCTTTCGTCATTGGGCGTTTCCCCAGTTGCCAACCGCCACAATGGGACTTATCTTTGACTTGGGCACGCCCATAAATACTGCACTCTTCCTCTATATTCTCTACTCTGTACAGCGCCTCATATTCCCATCCACACCTGCGCCCAAAACGGTGCCGAACGAATTCAAAGCGGGTTATTCATGGATGCCCAAGGCCCACCCTCCAACGGTGCTCTTCAAGACGTACACACCCAAAACACTGGAGCCGTTTAGCGGGAAAAATGGAGGCAGGATACTGCTCGCTATCAACGGCACTGTGTTCGATGTGACAGCAGGCAGGAACTTTTATGGGCCGAGTGCGTTTTCGTCCTCGATTCAAGATGCCCGTCGGATTGGGTGCTGACATATGTTGCTGTATAGATGGCATGTATGGAAACTTTGCGGGTCGCGATGCGTCTCGAGGGATGGCCAAGCAATCTTTCGACCTTGGTGTGTCATCTCGCTTGCTATTTTTTTTTTCCTGCGGGCGTCTAACAAGCCATTGATAGAAATGTTAACGCCAACAGACCAGCTACTTGATCCACTGACTGATCTGAAGCCTGATGAAATGTACGTGCCCCGTCATGCCCCGTCATTGTATCGCTAATAGCGCTTGACGATGTTCTTTTCATTAGTGATAACATGAAAGGTATGTTTCCAGGAATACTAGATGTGGTATGTGCTAACTGCTACTATAGGATGGATTGAGCACTTTTCCAATAAATATATCATATGCGGAAAGCTCGTGGAAAATGACTCGGTCTAAAGGGTAGTATGATGTGGGTGGAAAACATGTACATAAAAACAGATATCGACAGCAAATATTTGACATTGTCCGGACCTGCAGACGAACGGCTAGTGCGTCCCCTGGGATTCCCTTAGCCAGGCCATGAAATCATGGATCTCCTAATCGTGGTCACATTCTTACAGTTTAGGAATCATGGTTGAATATCAAGCTGTGGAGCTGGGGCGCTTACCTGCACCAACATCTTAGGCGTCCGTCTCTCAATGCAGATCCTCGGCATTAGCCCACCAGGATCCCATCGACCAATCCTTCTCCACTCAATAAGGTCGCCTCCTTCTAGTTCCCGGATATGTTCAACGCAGAGGACCTTGCCCCTAATGCCTTCTTCTTCGATGTCAAGTAAGCTCATTCCTCCGGGCGGCTGGGAATGAGGATCGATAGGTATGGTTATGACGATGCTGCGAACTATATTCAACACGACGAAACCATGCAGAAAATCACGTCATGGAGCTTCTTACCCCTTGCGTCCGTCCGGCGAGGGCCCGTCCAGGTGCAACACCTGTAATATTGTAAAGATGCGCGGAGACCATGGCGATGCGTGAGTGTAAAGAAAGGACCAGATCGACTTTGTATCCGAAATGTCTTCAACCTCGGCCAATGCTGTGATTTTTTGGATAAACCTGTAAGCCCCCCGTAAGCTATCACACACAGGACCACATCAAACAGCGGCTCCAACTTGTTTTGATTTCTCATTCTGTCCTTCCCGATATTTCTCCACAGCCTACTGAAAGAAATCTCTTCCTTGCGATAGACGACTACAGCACAGTGCCAGAATTCGTGAGTCCAGAAGTTCCCTTGTTGGGGTACATGGACCGAGCGCTTGTATGTTTTGACGCCGGTGATAACTTTGCCTGGTGCCCAGCCCAAGGATTCCTGTAGAAGGGCAGCCGCTGCGCCGATCAGCGCATCCTCAGGTGGAATATCTACAGATCGTACTCTTAGTTTAACCAGTACGAAGACGCCTGAGACGCACCGTTTCGTTTCAAAGGTTTGAGGGATAATGTAAATATTTTCTTCCCCCTGGTACCACTAGCAGTCGATGCGCCAGACATGCTCCGAGGTTGTCTACACGTGCATTGCCACCCCAAATTGGGGTTGGTTCGTCTGAAAGCTTGCACCTGGCGATTTCAATCTGTGGTGGGGATGGTAGAAGTAAGGGAGAGAAGAAAACGAACCGCCTTTTATTTTTGAAGCATCTTTTAAATCATTTGGGCCTTGCAAGCCGAAGGGTGCCGCCACAGGGTTCGCTTTGTCACCCCTTGTTCTGAACCCATTATTCTCCGAAAGCTGGCAGTTCTCGGGAACTTTCACGACCAATCAGCCGTGATTATATTGTTTGGAGCGGACGGTGATCTTACGATAAGCCGCTCAGCTGATGCATGGATAATTCGTGGGTGCGCAGACGGTTAAAATAAAGTACACAACTCTGATGTCACCACGGGTCTCTATTTGGAAATTAAATAGAAAACAGGCGCAGTGCACAACCGCCTGTAAACCTGAAGGACACCAGGTGCTTCACCCTCCAAGGTCCATCGATAAGGTTACCAATACCAATAGGGATGTGCCACAGACAGCCAACGTTATTGAAAGCTTTGCCATGCTACGGCATGGCACCACAGAAGCGGCTAACAGCGTTGGATTGACACAGGTTATCCCCATTGAACACGATGACGACACACCGTTATTAAATTCTCATCATGGGAATCCCTTGATTTTCTGGAAGTATACAGGCGCCTTTAAGGGTATCAAAGATATGGGTTTTATTAGCATTAAGTATTCGTAAATATTATTATAAGTTCTAGACGTAGAATTATAAAGTAGCCAGAAGAATAAATAACAACGCAGGAAAGGCCAATGCCCTCCGCGGAACAGTCAAGTGCGTAACGGGAACCAGAAATAGATATCTAAATGTGATGCCAAGCAGTAGGAAAAGCAGGTGGGCGCACGGAGACAATCAAGGCAAGTGCGATGGGAAGGAAGAAAAATACTGGGGAAAAATACCAAAACGTGCAAATGAGGGGGAAAAAAATACCAAGCGTTCAAATACGGAAAAGGTACGAAACGTGGAAATTATCAAACCAGGTTGTTGAGAATGGGGGTAGCGGGGAATAAATTCTCCTTGTTTCTGGAACTGTGAGCCTTCTTCGTGGGATACTTCGATTCCCCAATATTCAAGGTTCCAACATCTTTGCGGTTAGGACGATCGCGAAGGTCTTTAATATGAAGTTGTTTGAAAGGGGTCTGTGAGATAGAAAACGGACGAGGGGCGATACACCTCATCTGGAACTCGGAAGGCAGGGAGAACTTTTTGTATGCGGGAGGAGGAGAGTCTTCTTCGCTATTGTGCATCGCGCCAGCGTTGGGGTGACGACCAATAACTTTATCCGCTACAGCGGCCCACGAAGGCCTGTGGGCAACAACGGGTGCGGTGACCTTGACTTCGTTGTTGACGACATGGATAGGCGCGACGATGACGTGAGGGCCGGAGCGCGGTTGATAGATCGTCCACGGGCTGGCGTAGTCGATGCCTTGTTGGAGGGAGAAAAACTTCTGGGTATCATTGCATTTGTGCTCGGGGACCCACTGATAGATGGGCGAAGGCATGGCGAGGTCAGGAACATACATCCCCTTCTCGATGACCTGGATCTAGTCCAATGCTTGTCAATAGGGGTGAGTGAAGCGATATGGACGAGGGTTACCTCAGGTTCCATGAGAACTTCTTCAATGCAAGGATCTCGCTTTTTTTGATACCTATTGAAGAGCCCCTGGGCAGTATAGACCACCGCGCTGAGGATGGCCACGATGCAAAATCCGACGCTGAAGTACAAGAAATACCGTGGGATCGCCGGCGAATAATTGGTGGTGGGAGAAACATAGTTAAGAGGTGCCATGATAGCAGAAGATTATCAAGAGTAGTAGTCGTTATAGTCGTGTCGTCGTCGTTAGAGAAGAAGTTAAGCTGGGGGGATAAAGCCCAACTATGAGGCTTTTTAAATGCTCGCAGGGGCTCGTAGCCTAAAAATACCTACCAGGATATAGGTCAATTATAGGAGAATCGAAAACACAAGCCGCTAGATTATGAATGAGGCTCGCTTTGTCCAAGTTGTGGGTTAGCCATCGTTGAAAGCATCCGCAAAGAATATTTTGGGGATAAGAAAGGGGGAGGCAGAGCACAGTGTATTATGTATATGAGTTAAGGGCCGTTTGAACGGTTGGTTTTTGACTGTGAGCGCCAATCCCAAGCAGAGAAGGGTGAACTTGAAGACGCGTTGTTGTCGATTGTTGTCGCGTTTCCATGCTACTTAGGGCAGGTCAATGCGCGGCTTGGATGATCGCGACGAGTTAATTTCTTCAAAACCACAGATCTCATGGATTGGGACGACGAATATGACCTTGAAGCTGCTGCCGATGTCCCAATGCGGGAACCTGTCATAAATCGACTCCCTCAAGAGCATACAGCAACCGAAACACCGCTGGAACAGCTTACACGACATTGGATGAACGAGCGTCATGCGCCCGATATCTTGCCAGCGCAGGAGGAACTGTTGACATCGTTGCTGGATCATCTACGGAGGCAGGTGGGACACTGTATAGGTCTTCATAAGGCAGTAAATTTACACCCTGCTTTCTTGACGATTAGTCGGAAACCGTCCAGCTGCTACGCGGCGACCCATCGACATCGGAGGAGGATCATATCAGAATCGTACTTGTGCAGACAGAGATTGAGCGCGTAAAGTTCATTGTGCGGTCTTACGTGAGAACACGGCTATTCAAGGCTCGTTATGGCTTGTATCCAGTCATCAGCTTCAACTCATCCTTGTATTGTTAGTCAGGTTGAAAAGTATGCACGGTTCATCAGTACCAATGCTGAGATCCAGACCCGTTTAACTGCGGCAGAGCGAGACCATGCCATACGGTACAGATCATGCTCTGGATAACAAAGCTTTTCAATGTTGAAAACATCTCAAGGCAGGCGAAAATAACCGAAGATCATTTCTACCTTTCAGTCTTGCAGAGCCTCCCAGAGACACAATCACACCTGGATGATAACACGGTCCTTGTGCCCCCGATGAGCATGTTTCCATGTCTTGCCTATATCATCGTGTCTTGATGTGCCCGTACAGTCACCGAACCAGATAAGTCACGACCAGTATTTGTGCATGCCTTGCAACGTTGTCCACGGATAACCTTGCCTGAGTGAGTTTGCAGCCATTAACTACCTTCTCTGTGGCGTTTAAGTGTGTTTTTCAGTGGTTCAACGTTAGAGATGGACAAGGGCCATATTTCACTCACCCCCTACTCGGTCGTAGAAAACCTTGTTGCCAGAGGTGAAGTCGAACTCGTCTGATAGGGCGAGTTCACAGATTTAATACAATACTGCCTTGCTTAATACAACACAAATACACGTATCCTCGACGCATACATATGCCCCTCTCAAAATCGACGAGCCGGCATGTAAGGTTTATCCTCTTCCTCACTTGGACTTCGAGGCCGATATCCTTGCCGAGGGTCCCCCTCTCCTTCGTCCTCCTGCATTGCCATTTCGCCGTCATCTTCTGACTTCGCGACACCTTCGGGTTCTCCACCACCTCCGTCCGGATCAGCACCTTTCTTTTTTCTTCGTTTCCTCGCGCCAGGCTCTGCAGCTGCCCGCTTCCCCTTCCCCCGCTTCTTCTTGTTCTCCGCATTTTCAGCTTCGAGATCAATGGTGCCTCCAGCTGAGGGGTCGGGGATTGCCACCACAAGTTCCTTGAGAAAATCAAGGACGTCTGTTGTTTCCACAGCGTGTTTCCTTGAAGAAGGATTGTTTCCCACGTACTCAGTGTGGAAGCTCGATGTAGGGACTCACAGGTGGTACGCCTCAACTTTTTTCGAGCCCCTTCCCACTGTAACCTTGCTCGACTCGTCCACGATGAGGTTGAGAAATAACTCGAGAGCCTTAGCTATGAATGTCGAATTTAGGTTTGATTAGCCCGCGCATTGGTAGCTATGCAAATAGCTTGATCTGCATACATATAACAATGGGAGTGGCCTGCGCTACTTTCCCAACCTCTTCATCCTTTTGCATGATCTTTTTTATCCGCGCCTGAAAGCATTACAACAAGAACACTGATCGGTGAGTGAAAATGGCTTTTTGGGTATCGGCTCGCACGGCCAGAAAGGGCACATACGACGGGAAATTTGGTCTGCTTGTTTTTGTTCTTCATCGTGCCCTGATGTGCGAATGTTTATGGGGTGGCGTAGCTGTCTGAGAGGAGGGCGAGGGCCAGATGCGCATCACAACATTCCAAATTCGAGATAAGGTGTTATGATACCTGGCGTGCAAAACCCTTCAGGTTTAATAAATAAAAACAAGTAAATGTCACGTGTGCGCTCATTGACGGCACATCCCAGTCACTTTTGCTTGAATCTTCAATCAGGCATACTAGTAGCCAGGGAGGGTGTGTCCTGAAACTTTCGTATATGATGGGATGCCGATGCACTTGCTATGGTAGTGTGCCGTTTTGGTCGCTGCTGGTTGCTTCGAGTTCAATATGATCTGCCATTAGGATATTTATGGATTGGTGTCCCACGCATGGTTTCGTGACTGTGGCGTGAGGCTCTCACTATGCCTGGTTCGCACATGGTATGCTGCGTCTGAGTCATTCATGTCGTTTTTGCTTATGCATGATTAAAACGCCGTGTAGTCTGGCACAACTTTGACGAGCCACCCGCGTACTCAATTAAGGTTGGGATGCACTGGCGAACCTTCTGCCGCTGAAATTATCAGAACATTCCTAACTGATCCCAAGACATCGATGCGATCAGGGAACACACCATATGGATTCTCACTGTAAATCACAATCACCATCAACATCCTCAGCTACTGGTGGAGCCTTAGGAGATAGTATCTCGCCGGAAGCCAGTATTCATAAGTAGCCACAGGACTAAAGGTTACCTGGAGCCTGAGTTAGGGCTGATCAGGTTATGCTCTAAAGACACCATAATGAAATTAATCATGAGACTGTGTGAAGCGAAAAAGAGGAGTGAGCGTTAATTATTGCCGAGGGATACGCATAGTAAATAGAATGTGCTACAAATGGTATCCAAGTCGAGTTAGACACGAAGAACGGAAGTTACCCTGGTGGCGCAAGTCTCCGCTTCCTGTTCTTACGGTCAGAGCTGGTTATAATAACGTTACCCTCGCGATCTTACCCATTATCATTTCCCAGAAGCTCTTCAAATCGGTGGCGGAGGGTTCCCAACTTGTGGTCATGTTCGTCCCCAAAAATACGACCAAAGTCCATTTTGAATGCTTCGCACTCACGGATAAAATGCTCCAAGTCTTTCACTCGGGTGATAGAGAGCTCGGGTTCATTAGAGCCACGGGCCCGGGCGAGATAGGAAGCAACCAGTGTCGCAATACCACCTGAGATTTCCAAATAGCGTCAGGGTGAATCTCAGGCATTGCCCGGGCCTACATACCAAGAATAGTTGTACTGATTGCCGCCTATCGCCCACGAGTTAAATATCTCAAATGAACCAAAGGCAAACGCCGCTTACTTGTCGGCCACCTATCGCAGCTGATAGTGCGGTTGTGAGAGCACCGAGGATGACTTGCATGGCGATGGCAGCGTTCAATGCCCAGCCTGTCGTTTTTGCTTTCAATGCGTATCTATCCCTCTCAGACATTGCATGAAACAACGTCGGGTCCAAGCGTTCGCTCACAGTTTTCTCGCGGGGTGGCTTTTATTGACGCTTTGAGATCAGCTGATTGTGTAGAATAGAACAGAAGCACCTTATCATCCACCGGTACAATCCAGTCAATACCGGATCGCGGCCTGGTAGAACTATGGCGTTCTAGACCATTCCTCAGAATGCCGCCAGGTCTGCTTTCTTCTAGGCTATGCTCTATGGGGAACGCTGGCAACGGATGTCCATTTCCAGGCAAGGTATTTCCATCGAGAGGAATATATCGCATTTGGGAGGCATGGGAAATAATTTGTATTGGTTGAGGCACAGGCGGTAGATATGAGAGAGGAGCAGAATGGGCTGGCTGAGGTGATGGTGCACCTCGTTGTTCGTGGTTCAAAGATGGCTCAGAGCGAGAGTTTTCAGAAGGAGGGGCCGGGTTTCCGCGGGCTGCCAGTTCGCTCATGACTGACGCATATCCAAGGCGGCTATCATGAGGATTAATTAAACCAGCTCGTTCCGGTGAAGGGTGGGGCGGTTTAGGGGGTTGGGATCCCGGGGTCTGTTGTGCAGTGTCCATGGGGTTGGCCACTGGACGCGAAGAATCTGAAGGTGGTCTGAATGGGTTGCAGATTCGGGCCTCAGTAGTCGCTCCAGGTGCTTTATGAGATCCAGACAGGGGGCGGGAAAAGGTGCATGTTTGCACAGGCAGGCATGTACGAGCTTTTGAATGCGCAGAGAAGCACTGGCGCTTGGTAGCCACGGTCTCACAAGAAAGTGTTGCCGATACATCTAAGGGATTCTTAGGGTTCACACCGTCAATGGAGTGGGGAAAAAAGTGGAGAAGTCAAAGAAAGGAAATGATAGTTGATGACTCGGAGTCGCGATTCCACAGATTTGATCGGACTCACTCTGGTTACCACGATGCAGGTTTGTGAATAACCTTTCATTATAACTTGGGCACGCGGCCAAGATTTGAAAGCTTCAGCTAAGTGACGATTTGTGGTTGTCAATGCTGGCGGCGCGCAATAGGTGAGCGGCTAGTGATTTGATTGTGCAAGTGAATACCTTATCGACTATCCCCACGGAAGTTTTATGCCAGGACATCCGAGTCGATTGCCACATGCCACCCCGCGCTCCCGTACCATTGAAAGAGGTATCAATGTACCGCACCAAGCACCTCGACAGCCGCAAGCTACGTTAATAGACCCAAATCTGCGCCTGCCACGGCATCTCATCGAGAAGTGCAAAGGAATTTTCGGCCGTGCAATACTTAGCAACTTTAGCATCGGGAGAACTGGGCGTTACCCGTGATCGATGAGGAGAATGAATATACAAGACCAAATAACAAATTTGTAGATCTAATCCTGGAAACTTTTTCCTCTTCTCCTCTTCCTCCCACTCGAATTCGACCTCGTTAATCCGGGTGGAGAGGAAGACGATCGTGTCTGCTTTTTTTTTCGCCAATCACAATCTCCCTGAAAATAATTTCTATGACCCTGTCCAATCCTTCCGGACAACCTCCTGCCAGGCCTGCCTTGTCTCGAACGCTGAGCCCCCTTGGAATATCTCCTACACCTCCCGTAAGCACGCCAGTGGTGCTTGACGACGGCAAAGAACATTTGGATGCTGTCTTGGAGTTGGCTGATGGATCAGCATATCGAGGTATAAGTTTTGGCGCACAGGGCAAGAGTGTAGCTGGAGAATGTGTATTTCAGACTGGTGCGTCTTTGTGCCAGTATTCGCGTAATGATTGGTAACTTTTATGTAGGTATGGTTGGATACGCACAGTCCTTAACAGATCCATCCTACGAAGGCCAGATCCTCGTTCTCACCTACCCGTTGGTTGGCAACTACGGCGTCCCCGAACGCCCGAATATTTTGGGTGACCTTCCAAAAGAGTTTGAGTCTTCTCGAATCCATATCTCGGCTCTCGTAGTTGGCTATTATTCTGAAGACTTCAGCCACTTTTTGGCGAGTTCTTCCCTTGGGACTTGGCTCAAGGAAAACGGTGTACCAGCACTGTTTGGCATTGACACACGCGCCCTCACAAAAAAGATCCGAGAGAAGGGATCTATGCTTGGAAAAGTATTAGCCCGTACTTCTAATCCTCGTCAAGGTCGTCCACACAACCTGGGATCTATACAACATTCTGATGCTCTCCCTTCCGTCCCTTCTACACCTTACTCGTGGCGAGAAGACTACATAGACATCCCCTTCCTTGATCCCAATCAAAGGAATTTAGTTGCGGATGTTTCGATACCAACTGCCCGTCTCTATAAACCTACAAAACACATGCGTTCACACCCTTCTGGACGACCTCTGCGAGTTTTGGCTATCGATGTTGGCATGAAATACAACCAAATACGCTGCTTCATCGAACGTGGAGTGGAACTCAAAGTATTACCTTGGGATTATGATTTCCTTCTTGAATCAGAACCTTATGACGGAATTTTTGTTTCAAATGGTCCTGGTGACCCAACCATGGTGCAAGAGACCATAGGGCGACTTAAAAAGGCGATGGACAAGGAAGACCAACCTATCTTCGGCATCTGTCTTGGCCACCAACTGATGGCGTTAGCAGCAGGCGCTACAACCTCGAAAATGAAGTACGGCAACCGAGGCCAAAATATCCCCTCTATTGACTCGCTTTCCGGTCGATGCTACATTACGAGCCAAAATCACGGTTATCAGGTCGATACCTCTTCCCTCCCTTCAAACTGGAAGGAATTCTTTCAGAACGCCAATGATGGCAGCAACGAAGGCATTTATTGCGAGGACAAACCTTTCTTTTCCGTTCAGTTCCACCCAGAATCTTCGCCAGGACCTCGGGACACCGAATTCCTTTTTGACGTCTTCATTCAGAACATTGTAGACTGCGCAGCAACCAATTCTCTGGTTCCTATCACGATGCCTGGTGGTAAGAAGGAGGACAACGACAAGCGCGTCCCTCGCGCCAAGGTGACTAAAGTTATCATCCTTGGGTCAGGCGGTCTGTCTATTGGCCAGGCGGGAGAGTTCGATTATTCAGGCTCGCAAGCGATCAAGGCTCTCAAAGAGGAGGGTATCTATACAATCATGGTCAATCCCAATATTGCCACGATCGCCACGTCGAAGGGTCTCGCGGACAAGGTCTATTTCCTCCCCGTTACACCGGAATTTGTCCGCAAGATTATCAAGTATGAGAAGCCGGATGGAATCTACGTTACGTTTGGTGGCCAAACAGCTCTAACCGTTGGCATCAAGCTGAAGGACGAGTTCAAGGAGCTTGGTGTCCAAGTTCTCGGCACGCTAATCGAAACTATTATCATCACCGAGGATAGGCAGCTATTTGCGAATGCCATGGCTGAGATTGGCGAAAAATGTGCTGAGAGCTGTACAGCAACAAATCCGGACGATGCAGTGGCTGCAGCAAGGGCTATCCGGTTTCCTGTTATCGTCCGTGCAGCGTATGCTCTTGGCGGGTTGGGTTCTGGTTTCGCCCAGAATGAACAACAACTACGAGCGCTGTGCAGCAAGGCGTTCGCGACCAGCCCTCAAGTTCTCGTTGAGAAGAGCATGAAGGGATGGAAGGAAATTGAATACGAGGTCGTTCGGGATTGCAGAGATAATTGCATCACCGTGTGTAATATGGAGGTATGCGTATTGAGTTTTTGTTCATGGCCAACGTCAAACTCCTCGTCCTAGAATTTCGACCCCTTGGGAATCCATACTGGGGACTCTATCGTCGTAGCTCCATCGCAAACGTTGTCAGACTCTGATTACAACATGCTCAGAACGACTGCGATCAATGTGATTCGCCATCTTGGTGTCGTCGGCGAATGCAATATCCAATACGCCCTTAATCCCGTTTCTCAGGAGTATTGCATTATTGAGGTAATTTAGTAGATCGAAGCCATTTATCCACCCTAACACGAGTTCTCATTCATTACCTAGGTAAATGCTCGTTTGTCCCGCTCCTCGGCCTTGGCCTCAAAAGCAACAGGATATCCCCTGGCGTTCATCGCTGCCAAGCTCGGTCTCGGGATCCCACTGCACGAGATCAAGAACTCGGTCACGAAGGTGACAAGTGCCTGCTTTGAGCCGAGTTTGGATTATGTCGTGGTCAAAATTCCTCGTTGGGATCTCAAGAAGTTCAGCCGTGTCAGCAAGCTCTTGAGCAGCAGCATGAAGAGCGTGGGTGAGGTTATGAGCATTGGTCGGACATTTGAGGAAACTATCCAGAAAGCAATCCGTGCGATTGATGATTCGTTCTCTGGCTTTGCCCAGGTGAGATAATACGGGTCCTGTTTGACAACATGAATAATACTAAGTGGGATCAAAAGAATGACTTTGTCGAGGATGTCGATGAAGAGCTTCTCAATCCCACAGACAAACGGATTTTCGCCATCTCGACTGCTTTCCATCGGGGCTATAGCGTTGACAAAATTTGGCTAATGACAAATATTGACAAGTGGTTTCTGACGAAGCTCCAATATATTTTCAACATGGAGACCAAGATTATGTATGAGTCTTCCCTTTATCTATGACCTCGTCATCTGTAAACACCCTTACAGGAAGCTCAACGTGTCGACTATATCTCCGGACATCTTGCGCCAGGCAAAGCAACTAGGATTTTCGGATCGCCAGCTTGCGATATGTATGGGCTCAACAGAGCTCGCAGTTCGCAGATTGAGACAAGAGTCCGGAATTTCGCCTTTCGTGAAGCAAATCGACACTGTCGCGGCAGAGTTCCCTGCATTCACAAACTACCTTTATACCAGTTACAACGCAATCGAACATGACGTCACTTTTGAAGAGCGCGGCGTAATCGTTCTAGGCTCTGGTGTTTATAGAATCGGCTCCTCAGTCGAGTTTGACTGGTGCGCCGTTCGTGCCATTCGAACATTGCGAGAACAAGGGTTCCCGACTGTCATGGTCAACTACAATCCGGAAACGGTCAGCACGGATTATGATGAAGCTGATAGGCTGTACTTCGAGAATATCAGTTTGGAGACCATCCTGGACATATACGATACGGAACAGTCACGCGGTATCATTCTCTCTATGGGTGGGCAAACTCCCAACAATATCGCACTTCCACTGTATCGGCAGAACGTGAAAATCTACGGGACATCGCCTGAGATGATTGACACAGCTGAGAACCGATACAAGTTCTCGCGTCTTCTTGACGAAATCGGTGTGGACCAGCCGTTGTGGAAGGAGCTCACGAGCTACGAGGACGCTGCATCGTTTTGCGATACTGTTGGATACCCCGTGCTCGTCCGACCATCTTACGTTCTCTCTGGCGCAGCCATGAACGTAGTTTCGACCAATGACGATCTTGCGAACTACTTGACACAGGCTGCAGAAGTGTCTCGCGATCACCCTGTTGTCATCTCCAAGTATATCGAGCAGGCAAAAGAGATCGAAATGGATGCCATCGCGAAGGAAGGAAAGATGGTCATGCATTACATCTCCGAGCATGTCGAGAATGCAGGAGTCCACTCTGGTGATGCGACTCTGATTCACCCTCCCCAGGATTTAGATCCTCAGACTGTACGCCAAATCGAAGAGGCGACCGCTAAGATCGGCAACGCGCTCAACGTGACGGGGCCGTTCAATATCCAGTTTATCGCGAAGAATAACGAGATCAAGGTCATCGAGTGCAATCTCCGTGCGGCACGGTCGTTTCCCTTCGTTTCAAAGGTCACTGGCTGCGATGCCATCGAGATGGCTACAAAAGTGATGATGGGTCTCCCTGTAGAACCATATCCAGACCTTGGACTGCCCCCAGACTATGTCGGGGTCAAAGTACCGCAGTTCAGCTTCAGTCGCCTCTCTGGTGCAGATCCTATCTTGGGAGTTGAGATGGCCTCGACAGGAGAAGTCGCTTGCTTTGGGCGCGACAAGTACGAAGCATATTTGAAGGCTCTCATTTCGACTGGTATCATCCCTCCGAAGAAGAACATACTTTTCTCTGTTGGCAGCTATCGCGAGAAATTGGAGATTCTCCCATCTGTGCAGAAATTAAGTGCCGCCGGATACAATATTTTTGCCACTGCTGGAACTGCGGATTTCTTGACAGAGCACAATGTTCCTTGCAAAGTCAGTTTTGGTTCCTTCCCTTACTCGGTTCTCACAGGATCTGACCTTCATTCTAGTACCTGGAAACTCTCGGCGGGGACAATCGCGAGGCACAGAAATCCGAATACTCCCTCACTCAACATTTAGCCAACAATCTCATCGACATGTATATCAATCTGCCATCCAAAAATCACTACCGCCGTCCTGCTAGCTATACTAGTAAAGGGTACCACACTCGCCGCATGGCAGTCGATTTCGCAGTGCCACTCATTACGAACGTCAAGAATGCGAAAATGCTGGCTGAGGCGCTTGTACGGAAGCTCCCTCTTGACGTGTCTAGCGTGGATTCCAAGAGCTCACATCGCACACACACGTTCCCAGGGCTCATCAATGTCGCAGCATTTGTACCCCAACTTGCCACGTCGAAAAGTAAAGACCTCATTGCTTCGACAGAAGCGTCCATAAGCGCTGGATTTACCACTGCGCTGCTCCTTCCTGTTGGCGATGGCAATTCGATTGTAGATCGGGCTTCGCTTGAAGAAGCACGTTCAAACATCTCTGGCAACGCACACTGCAACTTTGCGCTGAGTATCATAGCCATTGCGAACAATACCCACACGTTAGACGAGGAACTACAGGCAGAGACCAAAGCCTTGTTTATTCCCTCTGGCACGCTGATATCCGTCGTTGCTGCCCACTTCACATTATGGCCAGCTGACAAGGTTATCATGACCGATGCGAAGGGGTCCGAATTGTCGTCTATCCTCCTTCTGGCCAGCCTATACAATCGCAGTGTTCATGTTACTGACGTGAGGACCAACGAGGATCTCCTCTTGATTTCCTTGAGCAAGGCGAAGCAGCTCAAAGTCACTTGCGATATTTCCGTCTACGTTCTGTTCTTTACGAAGGAGCAATTCCCAGAGTCCCATGGCCTTCCTTCTGCAGAGGACCAGAAGTTATTGTGGAAGCAGCTCGATGTTATTGATGTATTCTCTGTCGGTGCAGCCCCTTACTATCTGGCACAGGAAACTGGGAACACTACATCGCCGTGGTCGGGCATCCAAGAAGCACTCCCTCTGCTCTTAACAGCGGTGACTGAAGGTCGTCTTACCTTGGAGGACGTACGCCTCCGCCTGCACGATAACCCCATTGCCATATTCGGGCTGCCTGATCAAGCACAAACCCACGTAGAAGTGGTCATTGGTCGAAAGGCGCCATTTGGCAAGCGTCCAACCTGCTGGTCACCCATAGAACAAACGTCAGTAACAGGGGCCATCCATCGCGTTGTCGTTCACGGTCACACCGTGTTTTTGGATGGCTCTTTGTTCTCCACCCCTCTTGGTCGTGATATATCTGCGGCCACAGTCACACATTCGCATCCAGCTCCGACGGTTCCTCCGGCTGGCACCTCTGTTCTCCCATTGGCTCCCCACCCTTTGTCCTTCAGAGACGTAGAGCCTGTTACAACCAACATCTTGTCCCTCATGGCAAACCCATCATCACAGAATGCCACGACATCCTCTTTGTCGTCCCACTTACAGCCTCACCCTTCGTTCCATCGCAGACATATCTTGTCTGTCAAACAATTCAACCAACGTGATATGTATGATCTATTCGCTCTTGCGCACGAGATGCGTTTGCAGGTGGAACGCAGCGGAACATTGGACATCCTAAAAGGAAAGGTACTCTGCATGATGTTCTATGAACCTTCTACGCGAACCAGTTCATCCTTCGACGCTGCTATGAAGCGTTGTGGGGGAGAGGTTGTTCAAGTCACTGCCGATAGCTCCTCTGTGCTGAAAGGGGAGACTTTGGAGGACACCGTTCGCACGTTAGCATGCTATGGTGATGCAATCGTCATCCGCCATCCTGACATCGGCAGTGCGCAAGTAGCGGCCAAGTATTCTCCAGTCCCTATCATCAATGCGGGTGATGGAATTGGGGAACATCCAACCCAGGCAATTAGGACCTTTAAAAATATCATACACACATGCTTACGCTTCAACCTCAGGCACTTTTGGACGTGTACACCATCCGATCTGAACTCGGAACAGTAAACGGCCGTACAATCACACTGCTTGGAGATCTCAAGAACGGACGAACCGCCCACAGCCTAGTGACCCTCCTATCCTTGTACTCGGTTCGACTGAACTTCGTGTCACCCGCTGCGCTCGCCATGCCATCCAGCGTCGTCGCTGCTGCACGGAAAGCCGGAATACCTGTCACGATATGCGAATCCCTTGATGAAGTCTTGGCGGATACTGATGTCCTATACGTCACCCGTGTGCAGAAAGAGCGCTTCGAGAATGAAACCGAGTGGCTGCAGGTGAAGGATGCATATCGTGTCGACCACGCGGTTCTGTCCCGAGCCAAAGAAGATATGATCGTCATGCACCCATTGCCTCGCGTTAATGGTTCGTGTTAATGAATTTCGTCATATGATTTTACTGACGACACGCCTCATCTAGAAATTGACCCAGAAGTTGATTTCGACTCTAGGCGTGCTGTCTACTTCCGGCAGATGCGCTACGGCCTCTTTGTACTTCTCTTTCCTCTTGCGGGGTAACATGTTCTGATGATCCTTTGCTACCAGGTCCGCATGGCGTTGCTTGCAAGCGTTATGGCATAACGACGAATAGGACTCCCGTCCTAAAACGAGTTAC
>JASFDG010000110.1:18172-49267 GCA_036937095.1 Phaeolepiota aurea
CTGCGAGAACTTGTCGATATCCCTGTCCGTGACATCCCACAGGTTAGCTACCAACGTCGGGCTGTGACGTAGAACAACCGCATCAGCGTGATGTCGGGCAGGAGGGATTAGACAGAGCAAACTTACCACCCAGCCAACATATAGTTGTACGGTGTACCGATGCGGTCGAAATCGCCCATCTCTCGGAGTGCCCCTGAGGAACAGCCCCACAGCATCGTCGCTGCGCATGTTGGCAGGCTCCGGATTTTATGTGAGCGCACATACTGCTCTCCGCCTCCATGGCCAAAGTATCTGATCACAAAGGATGTCATCAACAACCAGCATTGACTAGTCCAAATCAAAACTTACACAACCAGGTCCCGGGTGCGCAGCGCATTCAAAAACTGCTGCTCGCTAATCGGTTGTCCAACAACACCATCCCAGCCGGCTGCCTGCATACCCGTCGTCCAGCTCTTGAACCGGCCCTCCGTCCGCGAGAGATCGCCGCTGGGATTCAGGATGAAATACCCATTGAGAGGGTCCACAACTGCATGACCATCCGGACTCATATTGTTTGATACTGCCAACGTCTGGCGCTTCCACCGGGCAAACTCGATGCGGTCCTTCAAGAAATCGACGCTCGGAATCCGACTGACACACCGTTCCCGGAGAATGGGCATGCTCTCCCAGGGCAAACCTTGCACATTTTTATCGAGTACAAGGAAGACGTGCTCGTCTGCGTTCCCCGATGGACTTGGGAAGTTGATTCGCGATTGAACACTGCCTTTGCTCAATCTAATCGCATGCTCGTCTAGGATTGCTCGGAGGTCCACGACAACCTGGGTGATATCCACCTCTGCAATGGCGACGGGGACACCATGGAACTGATACAGGTCCAAGATAAAATAGACCAGGTCTTCCAACTCCTCATCTCTACATTTTGGAGACAGTGTCGAGAAACACTTCACGAGAGATTCATCCAATGCAATATCCGTGATCGCAGGGCTTTTAGAAGCGGCCTTCTTGTGTTTTCCCGTCTGCTTCGTTTTCTTATCTTTCAGAAACAGACTTCCCTGAAAGACTTTGGCGAACTGTGACCGCAATTCGCTTATCGCTTCTGGGGCCAGGTCAACACGGGGGCTCAAAATAGTCTACCCATAAATGTCAGCTGTACTCTTAGGCAACTAAGAAATGCAAGACTTACCTTGAAGGCGCCAAGCCAGCAAAACTCGATATTCTCCAGCAGTTCCTTTAATCTCGCATCAAGTTCACCTCGTTGTTTCCACCATGCAGCCCTAGCATCGGTATCTTCACTCTTGATGTTGATTGCGGTCTTGGTCCCTTCATCGCTAAGCCTCACAATGTCTTTGAGCTCATCTATCGCATCCTCAAATGTTAGATGTTCTTCTTCATCGCCGCCGTTCCCATTGTCCCTCCGTCCTTTCAATGGAACGCGGAAGATCAATGGGTCCTCATCCGTCCCACCTTCCTGTCGCGATATGAATAGGGCATTCTTGTCCTCTGTGACATTGATGTGAATGATTGTCCAGTTGCGAGGAATGTCGCCTAATCGTGACAAGGATCCAAATACAGTATCAAATTGTTGGGCTTGATATCTTTCTCTGATAGAGTACCAGTACTCCTTCAGCGACACTTCACCCTGGGTTGAGGCTTCGGGGTCGCTATTGTAGTCTAATTCGGCAATGGATTTCGTGATATCTGAACCACCGTCGGTTCCCGGCCACTGTAAATCGTCACGAAGGATCGGGAACTTGTGGTCAATCACTTCCATCATTTCCCGTCGAAGTGTGATCGCCGATGAAGTATCTGATATCTAGTATGAGCACTCATTCAAATGGTATGAAGGGGCAAATACCTAGCAAGAAGGCAGATACTCTAGGACCTTCTTTATCACCTTTTCCAAGGGACGTTTGGAACGCCCTAACCAACGCGAGGGAGATGGCAGTTTCACGGACACTGACGACGCTGCCACTTTTCGCTGTCGAGAGTATTTCCCAGTAAAGTCTCTCAGCAACATCCAACGCATTAAGGATATCTTGCTGAGTCGGAGGTGCTAACGCCAAATCACGAGTACCCGACATTCCCATCGGAAGAGCGATTGCTAGAGTTCACGGTTTAGAGCTATATCATCTCCAGCAATTGAACATACTTGACTCGGCCAAGGAACTGAGGAACATATCGCCATGGAAGCGCTCATAGACGCTGTGTAGGGTCAGCTTGGCCATCAAGGCATTTTCCTCAAGCTGGTGGCTGGTTAAGCTAACAAATCGGACATTCAGTCTGAGGCGGCTAACCTTGGTGTGTGAAGACTTCGGTAGGGATGAAAATTTCTCAAGCAATTGGTTGAAGACCTCATTGTTTTCATCACGTAGAAGCCATACTGAGGATCACTGGTAAGTTGAGCAGGTGCTAAATAGCGGGTAGGGCTTACAGTGACGATGCATAACGGAGGCGAGGAGGTCGGGGACGATGGTCTCGGCATTCGCGGTAGCGGGGGGAGACACTATTCCAACTGACTTTCTTGGGCTATAGGGGTAGTTTGGATTCGTTTTCGACTCATTGTTCTACCAGCTCGAGTACCACGTACCTGTATCCATCCAAGACCTTGAAATTCTTGTCCAGTTCTTCCAGCAGCGCCAATGTCTCTTCGTACATCTGTTGGGCATTCTGAAATTCTGCACTTTGTTCATTATGCCGTCCATGTAGATGTTTGATATCAGCGGAGACAATACCACCACATCCAGAGAGGGTTTCTGTCGCACGCAGAAGGCTGTCACGACTCTCCTGTAACAAACCTTCGATCAGTTGAATCTCTCCTTTTCTCGCCAACGCGCGGCCTATCATAGGTGGAGCGTTCAGCGCCTCTGCAAGATCCTCAGCTTGCTTGGCGAAAAATTCAGCCTCGCGTGCCGATCCTCGGTCTAGATATACTTGACATAGATTGAATAGGGAGGCGAGAAGACTTTCGGAGATACGCCACTCCAGGCTATCCATAGAGGCTCTACGCGTGTAGGCCTTGTTTGGGACAGAGACCGATGAAGCGTCATTCGGTAGTGATTCCTTGAGATCTGACATTGCAAAAGGATCCGAGTCCGATTTCTTTTGAAGATTCTGTTCTGGAGCTTTGGATAATCGCGCTAAGGCATCCATTGCACGGTTCCACAGTCGAAGGCCCTGTAACATCGCTTCCAGAGATATACTGGTGTTCTCCTGTACAAAGTGATTGCGTTTAGACAATAGAATCTACCTAAAGGGCGGGAGGGACACACCTGAGCATGATGTAACAAGGCGAAGACTTGGCATCCAATCGCAGCTTTCTCAAGCCGTCTTACACGGGCATAGACTCGTTGGGTTGTTGAAGGGCTTTTATCGTCGGTGTTATCCGCCAACGCCAACGCTTCGTGGTACACGTTCGTGCTACGGAAATGGATGTTCAGTGACTAAACATCATCACATTTATCAAACGACTCACGCTCCATTGATGTCTCCATCTAAGGCTAAGGTCTCTGCAAGACGCAAGTAAAACAGGAGGCAAACGTCATTGGACAACTGGCCACTTTTCACACATTCCAAAGCTTGTGAATACATGCCCGCCGCTCGTTTCCTCTTCCCAAGTTTGAGGTATTCGTAGGCAAGGTCGATACAGACCGTCACATAACCTTGGGAACGGTTTTAAAATGCAGTTACAGACCGACGAGGTAGAGCCACTCACTTTCACTCATGGGTCCAGCATGTTGTTCACATATCCTTTTCTTCACATCGAGAAGCCTGACCTTTGGTAAAGCCAAACTTAATAGGCCCAAAATGCGGCAGGTGAGGTCTTGTCACAAGATGTAAGTAAATCTGGATCAGAGGAGGACATAGAAGGTACTCACCGAGTAAATTCGAGAATCGGCTGAAATCGTCAAACATCAAGGTACTGGCATGTCGACCTTTGATCTCCTGGGGACGGCGCAACGGAGATGTGTTCATCGACATATGTTGAAGGACTGGAGTGTTTCAAGGGGCGTTAAATTTCCATGCTCTCAACAATGTCAGGCACTCACCTGCGCGAGATCCTAGCTTTGGAGTAACGGGATCCTTTCGTGTTGACTTCGGCGCAGCCTTTCTGGGAGCCGCAGGCACGCGCTGTACTCTTGACACAGTCGATTTTGGAGACATGACCCGCCGTCCTGGGATCGTTCTCGTCACCCCTGCTTTGGCGCCTTCAGCATTTCTGGATGATCTTGCTGCCTTCACAGAATTAAGGTTTTCTGGTGCTGCCTTATTGGCCGAAGGTACCATTAAATCTTCCAGTATTTTTATCGCCTCGAATGTATGTGCCTCCATTAATCCGCTTTGGTTGATATCGGCATGACGATGGGCGTGTAGACCAACCCACAAACGGGCAGAAGCTCGGTACTGGGCTCGGTATGCAGAAAGGGAGTGATCGTGGGCTAAATCCTAAGGCATTTTAGTAAATGACAGGGGAATATTATTTAGGCAGAGACACACCTCCGCGGCAAGGAGGTTCTCCACCTCCTTCCCTATACCCTCAGCAATCGAGATAGTGGCTTCCCCGTCAAGGTACGATGCCTCTAAGCAACGAACCAAAGCCCTTGCCCTTCTAACAGGTGTCCTGTGCCCGCCCATGCTCCCATATAGATCCAAAAGATCGCGTTGAAGTTCCTTTATCAGTGATTTTACCCCATCCTTCCACCTGCTCTGTTCCAAAGCATCCAATTGGCGTTCAAGTAAGGTGCCCAGGATGCGAGAGTCAGCGACAGGTCTCGATGGGCTTGAACCAGAACCAAATAAACATGTGGGTGAAATGAGAACATGTTTTATGGATATTTCGGTAGGCTGCAAGAAAAGTTCGCAAGCGCCGAGATACGACATTCTATCAACAACACTACCCAGCTGCTTTATCTGTGTATTTGCGGAGGAAGCAAACAGGTCGCATGGACTGATCGCGTTCATTAGAGTGGTGAAATTGGATGAATCAAAGGGAAATGTCCGAATGTATTGAATAAATGCCAAGTATGCATTCTTTGGGGACCGTTAGCAGCTATTCCTCGTCAGCGGACAAAATACATACTTTCCTGTCGCCGTTTTTTGTATAGCATGCGCCAAGCAGCTCCCATCGCCGACAAAGTTGCTCCTCTAGCTGTTTCCACCCCTCAACATCTTTCGATGGACTGCCAGGTATTCGAAGCGTTAAGGCTTTCTCCCCGAGCTTGCATCCCTCCAGTAGGAACGGAACAGCAGCCCCATACCTTGAACTTTGGTACAGAGAGCCAGCCAGATTGTGGAAAGCTCCAGATAGGCAGCGCAGATAATTTGACAAGTCAGGGTCATTTTCAGGGTTTGAATCTTGCTTGTGGGTGGCAACCGTGTCGAGAATTGATCGAGCATTGGAAAGGTATTCGTAGGCGGGGACGTATGATCTTGGATCCGCTACATTGAGTCTTGTTTTCGCAAGCGTAAATAGTGTATCCAGCGCGCGTGTTAGATTATCTCGTATCAGCTTTGACCTCGTCAGCTCTTCGAAAAAAAAGGAAGACAGCTGAATTACCGATAAGGAATTCTTGCACAAGACTTCGGAACACGCCACTAGCAACTGACGGACGTAATCATCCAGTATAGTCTCAGACGAGGACGAGGAGCTTGCTGGCATATTAAGTTTCCTTTCTGCGCTTTTCCGAAGTTTTTCGAAGGCACGGTCAACCTTCGCAGCAATCCGTTGGAGATCCCTATCGTCGTCGTTTCGCCGAACATCCAATATTTTGGGCAGTAGCTTGGAAGTCCTCAGAACGTCAATACAGTCTTTGAAAAACTTGGCAACTTCATCATCTACTATCATGATCGCATGAATAATGGTGATCAAGAATGTAACGACGGACCGTTCAATTCGCCTACGTCCACTTCTCGACCCTTTCCTTTTACACTTCGGTTTTCAAGGATGGTTGTGACTTGGGCAAACAGTGTACAGGTCTGGGTACCCTCCAAAACCTCAGTTCCACCCTTTGATTTCGATGCTGCAGGAACGAGCACATTCGAGCCATGGGTATCATCCATGGCTGGAGTAGCTGATATTAAGGAAGTCGAAGGCGTCCCAACTTGCATCAATTGGCCTATTCTCTGAAGCGTGCAAATATCTCCAGCCTAAATCATTAGTAGGCCTTCTTTTGAACCAAAGCGTTACAACTTACACGTTTTGCAAACGCCGTCCAATATTCACAAAAGCTTAAAAAGCCTTTAGTTTCGGTG
This sequence comes from Phaeolepiota aurea, assembly GCA_036937095.1. Classification (NCBI taxonomy): domain Eukaryota; kingdom Fungi; phylum Basidiomycota; class Agaricomycetes; order Agaricales; family Squamanitaceae; genus Phaeolepiota; species Phaeolepiota aurea. Next base: position 24,422 of record JASFDG010000110.1, read on the forward strand.
CCAAGGCTTGCGTTAATAGATAGAAACGTTTGTGCGTCTGGTCTCGCTTCAACACGTGTTACCAATTTATCAAAGGAATCCAGAACAACCCGCACAACCTGCTCATCCTCCTCGGTCGAGTCAGGGGCCAACTTGACGAAGGAAGCCGCAAAACGGGTCGCTTGATCCCAGAATGAATTCGGATTAATGACATCAGATGATGCTTGAGCTAAGCAAGACATAGCATAGAAGCGAAGCGAAAGCACTGCCCGTCGGCCATCCCCCTTAGTAGAATTCGTGGAAGTCAATGTTTTAGATTTTGCTCCACCGCCTTGCGCAACTGGCCAAGTTGAACATATTCGGGTAATGGTGGTATATGATTTGGTGATTATTGAATCCTGATGCTTTACCGGGAGCAGTGTAAAATATGGCAACCACGAGAGCAAGCCCGGGTTTGAGGAGTTGAGCACTTCCGAAAACGAGTCAACGGTCGGTGACTGCGTTGCATTGCCATATACAACCAGCGCATAAGCGAGATACGTAGAGATGATTGTGAGGAGTACATTATCAGAAGGCGGCGATGTTGGAAGAGGGATTAATAGAATATGAAGACGGGAGGGTGAGCTGGGCAGCGCCAAGTTCAATTGTAGCAGAGCGCACAATCGGGGATGCATAGCTTGGAGAGCTTTGGCTGCTGCTTCATACTATTTCCTTGGTCAAACAACATGCCGGATTGTTAAAGAAGGACCATACCATATCAAGTGCCACGAGCTTCGCAATGATGCTTACTCCCGCCCTCTCTACATCCATATCTCTTGGGCATATCCCACGTAGGGTGTTCAGGTCCATATAAGTATCCTCGGCAGTCTTGTTGGCCTTCTGCAGCGTGACTTTTGAGCCAGTATGCTTCCAACCTGTCTGGATGATGGCGGACAAGGCCTGAGACGACGCGTTTACAGAGCGCATTGCGGTCTGTCGAATCTCTTCCTCAGAGAGAGCTGCATTTCCCGCCTTTCGTTTGCCCTTGCCTGAAGATATCTTCATCCGAGACGCAAGGGCATCAGCGAGTGCATCTGGATCCACTGCGGCGTTGGCCGTAGTTTTGACGGGCTTCTTTGTAGAGCGCGTTGGCGGAAGACGCCCTACAGAGGCCATTCAGAGGCTTTACGCGGTTGAACCCGCGAAGATGGGTAGCTGAAGCAGCGAAGAGTCGCCAGGTGTCGTTCAAAGCAATATGCACGTGATCGCGTGTTTTGTATATTGATTCTGGGGTACATAACTTATTAGTTTGTATTCATCAACTGGGCTAGATATTACTAGTATATATATATGCTGGTTGGAATAGTACTGCGTCATGTTCAACTAGAATGTGCCTCCTCCAAAACATAAAATCCCATAGTCATTGCCAAACCTGGCATTCCATTTCCTTCATATCAACGTCGCCGCAAGAATCACAAATGAGAGCAAGGACACAGGTAAATAACCAAACAGGGGAGCCGGCCTTGTCCCTACGGCACTATTTTTGGGGTTTTTGCTGTTGGCCGTAGTATCGGCGGTGATGGACACGCCAGGCTTGAACTGTCCGACCCAGGAGGTCATTGCCGCAAGCGACTTGACATGGATATCGTCTATGCTTGCATCGTAGAGCCCATTTATCATCTCGACATCTGAGCAATGGAAACCATCCCCAAGGAACTTGGGTTGAGACTCGGTACTAAGAAGGACGTTAGACGGCGAGGAAACAGAGGCATAAACCCATGGATCTCCTGATAGAATTGAGAGCTCTGCACGCTGCTTTAGTGGCCAAGGAACATACGTTTTCCATTGACAAAGATAATTCGGTCAGATTTCGTGTTACTGCCATGTTTTGCCATTGATGCAGACACCCTGTCAGTAAATGTATTCGTGAAAGCCCCTGGAAACCATGAACTACACAGTGACTGGGGCCACAGGTGTTGCTAAGCTATGGCCCTTATCAAATTTGGTGAAAGAAACTCACCTCTATATTGTCTAGATTCAGATAACTAGAGACTATTCCAGGGGTGCCGCGAGGTGGCCCACTTGGATGTAAACCAATCTCGTTACACCTGAGCATTGCTAGTTAGAGGTCGCCGATGAGATGAGGCCCGGGAACATACTTACATTAGGTATTCCCAAGACCGATCGTCATTGCCGACTGTCGTGTTCAAAACAGTGTATAACAACCTTTCTGATAGGCAGGCGCTGTGATAGACGTTAATACAAATATTTCCGTCACAGGGCACAAGAATGACACACTTGATATCCGAAAAACTTCCACACCCTACGACGGCCATTAGTAAAGGTTACGCATATAGCATCAAGCAAATGCAAGTCCACTAACGATCTGGAACCAAGACCGACCGACTGTAGGAAGCCCATGCAGGGAGAGCAATCGACAGGCCCCAACCAGATGGACCAGCTGCAGTTCTACCAATGCCCATTTCCATGTAATCACAAAACTCATAAAAGCGAGCCCCTCGCCCTGAGGTATAGGGTTGTAGGAGCTGCCAACTAGAGAGCGGATTCGAGACTAGAACCAGGCGGTCAACGGATAATTCTGACCCAATCGTTATAAACATACGTGTTGACAACAATGTCTGAATTTCTGTTATTCCATCAAGACCAAAGCCAGTGACAATTTCGCCGATCAGGGTAGCATTTTGTGAGTCAACTGCAGCATCAAGGAACGCGATCACAGCCTGCATATCAGCTGAACAATTCTGCGGCATGTACTGGCGAATAGGCTCGAAATATTCCCAAAACGTGCTAGGGTTCCTTGAGAACAAGCTGGCAGCCCGGCAGTGAAATAAGCACTCACGGAGTCCGTTGAACCACACCCGACGAAGAATACCCTGCCCAAAATACACCAGGGTTCCTGATAAACGTTTAGATTGCCATCATGCACGTCGTCCAGGAACGGTGATTCTTACTGATCCATAGTCCACGCCACCAGAGAACCTGTTCGGGAGCAGCGTCAGAAGCCATGACCATGCACGTCCTAACACGTGTTACGCACCAGGATAACTACCACCCAACAAGACCCACGGCGTTCTGTGAGGTCGAATTGCATCTGTATCCCCTCCAGGCATTGGAAGCTCTACATTTTGCGCGAAATACACGTAATCCCCAATGGCCTGGTCCACCGTCAGGTATTTCAAGCTCTTGAGCGTGAGGTCCGGATACGGGTTCGAAGTGCCAAAGAACCGATGCTCCAGCATAATCGTCGCCCCCCCGAAGGCCTGCGCGAAATGGCCCGGAATTGTGGTGTTCAGAAGCAAGTCATATTGACCTATTTTAAGAACACGAATGAGCGGAACTAGCAACGGATTTGAGCGTTCGGAAACGACGTAATCACCTTCTGCGTTGCTTTCTCCAGGCGAAATGAGAAAAATGGGTCCACCTGCGCCATGGTTTTATTAAGAAATATGTACAACGGTGAGCTAAATACTAAACACGAACCGGGAACATAGTACTCCCAAGTATGCCAATAGCGCTGCTTGAAGGTCCCCAGCTTAGGATTCTCGTGGTCAATGAGTTGGTCAAAATAGTACGTTCGGTCGTATGAAGGTATAATGGTGCCATTGACGTCGACAACTGGGCGTGAAAGGACCTCAGGGGGAATGGCTCGGCGCTGCACAACCCCAGGAAACGAGAGCGTCAGGCCAGCAAGGAATTGAAGGATGAACAGGCATGCCTGTGTGAGCCTCATACAGTGCGGGGGAGGCATGGACCACGAATGAAGGCAGGTGCGGAGGAATATTTATAATCCAGCAGGCGCTGAGCCGTCAGGTACTACAACCTTGATGCCAAGCCGTGCATCTGGTGCCCAGCCGCAGTCGCGAAAACTAGGGTCACCCGTCTGCATATGGATACAACAACCCTCTATAGACCGAGAGCACTGAGAGCTGGGAATTCGACTGTCAGAGCTGACTGAAACTGATGCTTGTTGACAACATTAATGGTGGCACGTTTGCCTAGTACTTTCTACCACCTAATTCCCTCCACTCCCTCAAAGCTTCATCCACAATCAAGGTCATCCTCAACACAGCCTCTTCCTCTAACATGCGCCCGATGAGCTGGAGGCCAACAGGACAGCCCTCGAAGAGATCGGTTTTGTCTACACAGCATGTTCAGTTGAAGTTGTGGAAAGCAGTTGTCACAACTACACAATTTGAATATAGCCTCATCCTCGTGGTTATAGAAGGCATGAGGCTCGAGCGGTATGTCCGATGTATTGACACTGGTCACAGGGAATGCCGAAGTCGCATAATCGAGTGCATTGCATAATGTTGTATAGAATGAATCTCTAAAAATAGATTGGTCAATCGGAAACGGCAGTGCGTGGTGATAATCTGCCGCACGTATTCAATCCGTGCGGAACGGCGGTGTAGGCCACAGCAGGGGAGATGATGGCGTCTACAGGCCTCCCTGTGCCAGTCTGGGTCACGGTATGTTCCCAATGGTCGTGATGGGATTTGCGCAGTTCACGTTTGGTGTCATTTAATTTCCAAAGCTGGCAAGCGTCGCATCAGTTGAATTATATCATTGAAGTATGACCTGGGAAGCACTTCATAGGCCTTACGATGCTCTGGAGGATCTCCAACGAGAGTTTTAACAAGAGGTATGGGTGCTTCATGCTCATAGCCCTGGGCTTCCTCTCCATCAGCGGGGATCATGGTTTGAATAAGAGGTTCCCCAGACAGTGCACATTGCGTGCGATAGTCATGATTCCCGTCACCAGCAAAGATCGATTCCTAGCTCCATAAACACGCAATGAGATATTTATAGTAAGCGAGTCACTCACGGCATTCTTGTAGATTTCCAGATGACGGTGAGGTTTCCAATCGATCACTGGGCAAATCAGCAACACATCAAAGAGCTATCATACAATCAACTAACCTTTATGCCCCATCTGCTCAAGTGCAGCTTTCGTCATTTTCATCGCCCTGATCAGTGGTGGGTGAGGCTTAACAATCTCATTATCCCACATTATCGCGAAACACAATTTCGCGTCTAGGCCACCATGTTCCTCCAGCATCCATTCCGCATCACTCCAAGGCTTTCTTATGACCATTGGATCCTGCTGCCAGGGTTTCGCGTCGAGAATAGCTTTAGTGAAATCTACGATGCCGGACATTGAATTCGACATGGGTCCTAGCACAGACGAGATAGACTCTTGACCAGATAAAGCGTTGGCAGCGCCGTAATAAGGGAGGCGATGATAGGAAGGCCGTAGGGTGTATAATCCGCAGAATGTAGAAGGAATGCGAAGGGATCTACGATGAAGATCAGCAGATGCATAGAATAAACGAACCATTGAACTTACCCACCAATGTCCGTTCCAACACCAAGGGGACTGCCTTTCATCGCGACCAGTGCGCCCTCGCCGCCAGAGGACCCTCCACAGGTGAGAGCCAAATTGCACGGATTTAGGGTACGCCCAAAGACATGATTATATGTCTCACCCCACTTTCAGTTGGCTTGAGCACAATATGGGCCAAAAGGTGATAGTCACTGACCATAAGCGTCTGCGGAACATTCGTGCGAGTGAAGGGGACAGCACCGCACTGATATAGAATCTCTACCAACACGCAATCCTTCTCTGCATATTTCCCGATTCCAGACACGTAGCCTGCAATCGGCCATTGAAGGCCAATTCTCTTGCTATACAAAACAATAACTTACCCATGATGGTCTCAAGTCCTTTCATCGTAAATTGATCTTCTCGAATTATCATACTGGGCCCCATATCTAAGCACCATAACACACCTTTGAGGGATATAGGCAATCCATGAAGCGGCCCAATAACTTTGCCAGTTTCACGAAGGACATCGTCCACATATTTGGCCCTTTCGAGTGCCCTATTGACAAAGATTTCGGTGAGACAATTGGTCTGACCATCGTTATTAGAAGTGGGCCATTAAAACAAGGCAGATCCAAGAAACATACCAATTGGTGAGCAATAATTGCGCGTTTATAGAACGCAGTCGTCACCTCCACCGAGCTCCATTCCGCATTCCGTAGATTTTCAAGTATAAGACCTACATCCGTGGTCTCCGTGATGGACAACTCTCTTGGCGTCAATAAACCACAGTTTTTTGGCACATCGAGAACATTACGTTGTGATAGAGGCGGAAGGGACTTGAGCAGCCATTGCTGAGGTATAGAATTGTATTGGACGTCCTTTCGTTGCCTACAGAGAGCTTTCCAGTCCATTCGACTGTCTGGGACGGCAGATGAAACCATAGCTTCAGATGTGGGAGAAATGGGGTGAGCTGTATATAAATATGGGACAGCCTGAACATAGGCAGAAATGGCATCACCTGCAGTCAATACCAATTCTAACAATTTTCACGCATGGACATCGAGCAAAAGAATTTTGTGTATTTAAATCGTTCGGAATCAAACCGAATGCCCCGCACAAGGATCAGGATGCTGGCGATGTTTGTATGTGATTGGGACCATTCTTGCGAAGTTCATTAAAGCAGCTCTATCGCTACTTTTGCATAATCTTTGGTTATTAAGCCCTGATTTTACTCAAAGAGGCCTAACGAACCGCTCCTTTCTTTCTTTCCACATTAGCCCTCCCATCCCGCTTCATTCCCCACTCGTGATACATCCTGAAGTTGGGTTCCAATATCAGGGATAACATGTTCACACATTCAGAAACAAATATGGTCATCGCTTGCCCACCGCTCGCTTTTGTGCCCGGCCGTATGTTTCTTTTTCATAACAGGTTTCTCACGGATTACAACAAAGAGTATCATATCGCGTATAATAACAACCTTGGTCCGTTTATGTTGAGATTTTAACTCCACTGGCATGTCCTACACCCCGCTTAAGCGGCCCCATGGGGTTCTGCTAGCAGAGACAACATGGCTTCAGGGTACACTCCTGGCGGCTGTCGCGTACGGTATTGTGTTCAGTCTATCTGTCCTCTGCGTCGTCCTACTTTTGAAGAAGCCCAGCTCCAACTCAGCTCGCATTCATCGACGTGGTTTTCTCTTGCTATACATTACGGCATGCTTTGTCCTGGGGACACTGAATATCGCATCTGAGGCGCAGATGGCACAGCTCTCGTTCATTGATAATCGCGATTTCCCCGGGGGCCCAGCAGTGTACGAGATGTTAATGTTCTCCCTCCCTATCAGTAATATGGCCAGCGTTGGGTTCGTCCTGACGAACTGGGGAACGGACAGCCTCCTAGTATGTGGCCCGCGGAACGCTGTAATTTGAACATCCCCGCTCATAACATGTACAAGATCTGGCGTTGTTTCGTCATTTACAAGGGCTGTATGGATTCAATCTGGCTTTTGATGATTGGGCCTTTTCTTATGCTGCTTTCATCGATTGGTGCGTCCTCACGGATCCACATGAAGTCAGATAATGACCGAAATCATCATAGTCATGGGGACATTGTGGCTGGTCCAGGTTTCTAAGATCTCACCCTGGACATCAACCGTTAACTATACACTTGCCTACGCAATCACAACAATATGCATCAATATCACTGTTCCTCTTATGATCATCATTCGACTCGCCGTGCACCGGCGACAGGTTGCCAATGCTTTAGGTGCTAAGCATACCACGCACTACACGACTGTCATCGCCATGCTGACGGAATCAGCGTCCCTTGTATTAGTATTTGCGCTCCTGTTCCTGGTGCCTTTCACCATGAAGAACCCCATTGCAATCATCGCGTTGCAATCGATCCCCCAAATCCAGGTATGAACGTATCCGGATACCCCTTCAGATCTCCTAATCTATCGATCTGAAGATTATCGCGTCCCTCTTGATTATATTCCGCGTGGCCCACGGCAAAACATGGGGACCAGAGAGTGAATCAAATCTTATAAGAACACGAGACGTGGAAATGGCGATGACCCGACTTCCCGAACCGGCCCCTATCCTAGCAACAAGAAGCCCAAAATCCCTTGAAAATCTGTCGTTACCTGGCACATCTGATAAAGCGAACGGATAGTTTGAATTGCAGGGCAGCTTGATCAGGAGTTAATAGAAACTGGGCAATCTATATTTTATTTTTATATCCTGAAACTTGTACTATGTGACTGCTATGGATGGCTTCTGATTGTTGGGCTTGAGTTGAGCCTTGATACATATGCCAGGCTTCCTTCAGGTATGTTGCTTAAACGGATTAGTCCATCTTATGTCGAAAATTGGCTGACAAACCTTCCCACTTTCATAATTACTAGTTGATGTTGAAGGTTGTTGCATTACCTGTTTCCAGTTGTACTTCAAAGTTGACCCAGAATACGGAAGGCACGTTCAATAAAGGTAAGGTCACCATGTTATATTTACATCACCATTATCATCAAGCTCCATCCCCAATCCTCATGTTACCGAACGCCATACTTTGGCACATTTTTTACTTGGCATGCACTTGGACATAGGCCGCCCTTAAGTGGATGCAATCTACGCGCCGCCCTCCTGGCCAAGCTACCCACACCAGGAATTGTGCCCTCCCCCCCCAATGCTGGCGAGACGTTGTACTGCCAACACCCACATTGTGGAATCGCATAAGGCTTGGTGGATACCGTTCAAACTCATGGAATGACTTCGGAAGAACTTCTGGGCCACTCGAAAAATTCGCCACTCGCACCCAGTTGTTCTTCAGCTTGGGGCCAGGCACACTTGGTGGAGTGGTTGGCCGACAACATTCGCTCCATGACTTGCGCTCCAGTGTGCGTGCCCTCAGCTGGGTTCGAAAGAATCCTTCGCAAACATCATGGTAGAGGTCTGTCTGCGTCTAACTATCGCAACCACTTATGTCCTAAGCTTACGTTGCATGAAAAGGCACAGCAAAATATGCCATACAGGGCGAATGGTACAACCGCATCTGAGTCCCGGACAGAGCCTGCTATGTCGAGGTTGTCCATGAAGGTGGCGATTGTCGAAACAATCGCCTAGTTATTGGAGGCGAACATGCAGAGCCTCATTCTGGGTTGCCTGCGTGAATCCGGCTACCCAGAGGACAATGGCCTTTCATGTGGCAGGGCATCACTAGGGCCTAGAGCGCATCAAATAATTTTTGACATGTTAAACGGCCACAAAATTATGGTGCCTTGGTCCAATTTGGGTAATTCGAGGCCACAGTCTGCGAAGGTCAACAGCTTGGGCAAGTTTTGGACTCTAGAGAGCCAAGCTGGCACCCATAAAAGCCCCAAATGCCAGAATCTACCCTCTTCAAGCCCATCGTCCATCCGCAACATCCACCGCGTCGCTTCGAAAAAAAGGGAGGTAATCGTCAATGATGACTATTTATTCCCTGCCGACTTTGCCCACCGACCCAGCCTACCTCCTGCTAGTAGAAAGGTGTTGGCTTATTGGGACCGTCCTCGCCGCGATGTGTTTTGGGGTGCAGCTCACCCTCGGGATCATTTGCCTGCTCTCCCTCGTCAAAACGTCGCGATTTTCGCTGCGTACGGCTTGGTCGCGGTGCCAACCCGGCCAACCCGAGATGCTCTTCGCCATTGTGTTGTCTGGCCTGATTTTAGGGTTGCTTCACATTATATCGGAGACGCGCACGGTAGAGCTCGCCTTCATCGACAACCGGAATATCCCTGGTGGGCCTGCAAAGTATGAGCTTCTGTCCTATGCTTCTCCTGTCAGCAATTTGGGAAGTGTAGCCATGGTCCTTGTAAATTGGCTCACCGATGGTCTATTGGTGAGTATCGGCCATCCGTTTACTAAAACGCAGTGTATATCTGATGCGCGGACTTTAGATTTGGCGATGTCTGCTGGTGTACAGGTCGTCGCACAGGCTGGCCTTGTGGTTTGCGATTATCACTCCTTGCATATTGCTCTTCGGATCCGTCGGTAGGTGCCAGTCAACGAAATTGACGTATCATTTCAACATCTATTTTTTTGCAGTCACAGGAATCCTCTGGCTAGTCCAAGTCACATCCGCATCGCCATGGCCCACAAATACCAATTTCTCTCTCGCGTTTGTCACCATGACCCTCGTGATCAACATCTACATCCCCGTTACAATCATGGTGCGCGTCGTCTCGTACCACAGACGGGGCAGAGAGGCAGAAGGGCGCGTAGAGTCATCATCCGTATTCTCCGGGATTATCCTTGTGGTCATCGAAACAGCCGCCATTGTGCTCGCGTTCTCGTTCTTCTTTCTCATTCCGTTTGCGCTGAGTCACCCGGTCGCGATAGTGCCGCTGCAGATGATGCCCCAAATACAGGTACGTGTCTACCTTTTCGCAGGCAATGAACGAGCCACCCTAAATCGCGCCCCTTCTGTCTGTGCAGCTGATTGCCTCGCTCTCGATTATGTATAGCGTCACGCAACGCCGGGAGCGTGCGATGGAAATAAATGAAGCCGAAAGACACTTGCCAAGCCTTCGCTTAGGCACGATCGTATTCTCCCGCAATCCCTCGACGGCTGCGCACGGCGATAGCGAGTCGATGTTTGACAAAGATTTGGACCGTGAATCCCAGCGGCCACGAGCAGACTCGACCCGATCTCGGGGTCTCGTGCCATCTCTTGGGCACAGCCGTGATTCATAATCATGAGGCGCCGCCAACCCATTGTTCAGTGAAACTTTCCTTTCCTTTTTTTCCGCTTAGCTTGCTACCCTTCTCCTTATTGCTGGGCAATTATTACTGATGCACCCACTCTCCTTAACTATGCCTTATGGTTCCCTATCCAATATATGCGTTCATTATCGAAAATCATCACACATTCGATTGGCCAAGTACTGATAGTTGTGTTTATAGTCCTCGGCGGGATGCCGAATTACCTGTCGGGTATAATAGATATACAAGCGTCCCCCAAAAAGCCTGGCCTGAGAGTCAGAGCTGTTCGACTACTAACGATGGACTAAACAACGGTTGATATCCTGTTGTGCTTCGCCCTTGTCATGTCGCGCATTACCTAGGGTAGAGCTTAACATTGGTCGTATATGGCAAGATAAACATAAACTCACCAGCCAACTGTTGAAACCTGTCTCCAGTCATAGCCCCGATGACGGCGTCTGCCTTGCCACCGACGCGGTCAGCGGTGCCCTCTGGCGTAGCCCTTGGCTTGGGCAGCCTTGTACTCCGCCTCTCCAGTGGCATGCTCCTGCTTACCTGACTGTTGCCACGACGTGGCGCCAGTCACGTTGCCGATAGTTTTGACAGTGTTACCCTTGGCTGGAAGAAAAATATCTGGTTAATTGATACTATACAACAGCGTCCGTTTATGTGCGCTTACTTGGGCTCGCCTGATGCAACGTTTTTGTTGGAAGAAGGCATTTTAGAAGTACGACTATATGGTAGGTGCTCTAGCTTGGTGTCTATGTCATTGAAGTTCTTGACATCGATGCATTCCGGCCATTCGGCCGTCCCCAGTGGCGCGAGCTCGGTGCCACTGCCAAGCCTTTCCAGCAATACAAGCAAATGCCATCATGGGCCGCTTTCTCCTAAAGCACCATCTCGGATGACACTCCAAACTTCTAATAAAAGCTTAAGCCTGAGGATTCACAGATGGAATCAATGCGCAAGAGACAGAAAACCAGTAATCGTTGATTGGTAGAGCCACGCAGTCGAGCAAATACGATATTGAGAGCCGATATCGCACTTTTGTGGGAGGCATTGGTGGTTACACCAGTTCTCGGCGCGGCGAGCGCTTCCTATGGAGGTCTATCGAATATGATGGCCAGGTTTGATGCCATACTTCTAAGCTATGACACAATGCGACAAGCGCTTGGTGCGGTGCCATTATGTTTCCAAACGCTGATCCATCGTGAAAGCGATGATAGAAAAATTTGCGGGCATTGACTTGGAATGTGGCCATATAGCTATTGAAGGCAAGGATTCCCGCGCGTAAAAAGTTAAAGCACGGGACAAGCCACACGTGACTGGCCAATATTTGTACTTGCTACCCTTCAAAGCTCCCAAAATCAAACTTCTTCGAACCCAACAACAATGCAGGACGGCCGCGCACCCAGGTAAACTTCAAACAAGCCCCGTCTGCTATCACTGTCTAATCCTGCCATCAGAATAAAAAATCGCGCTCCGGCCGTGATTCAAGTACGCAAACTCACCCTTCACAAGCCACAGCTCATTCCTGACATATTTCAATCCATAGATCACAGCTGAACAGCTGTTGCGGGAGGTACATCAACCTTATGACTTCTCACTATACTGGCTGATGCTGTTCTGATAGGCACAAGAACGCCAGGAGACCGCATTCCGCGCACCAAAGCAAAGGGTTGAGGATTTTGAGGAGCTCAACGAGTATCAGGGCAGGAAACGAAGAGAGTTCGAGGAACGTATTCGGCGGACGCGAGGTAGCATGTAAGTCCTCTACCTCATACTCAGTCACGATTTAACACCGAGAGCAGAAAAGAATGGCTCCAATACGCAAATTGGGAGGTAGGGCCGTTTCACTCTTTAACATATACCAGTCCCAATTAATGCCATCGAACAGGCATCACAAAACGAATTTCCGCGCTCTCGGTCCATCTATGAGCGTGCGCTAGATGTGGACCCCAGCTCGATACAGCTCTGGCTATCGTACACTGAAATGGAGCTCAAATCCCGCAATGTCCAGCATGCTCGCAACCTATTCGACCGCGCCGTCACCCTCCTCCCCCGTGTCGACCAGCTGTGGTACAAATATGTCTACCTGGAAGAACTCCTCCAAAATGTTCCTGGCACGCGCCAGGTCTTCGAACGCTGGATGAAGTGGGAGCCGGATGACAAGGCGTGGCAGGCGTATATCAAGCTCGAGGAGAGATATCAAGAGCTTGATAGAGCCAGCGTGATATATGAGCGATGGGTGGCAGTGCGACCAGATCCAAAGGTCTGGGTCAAGTGGACCAAGTTTGAGGAGGAGAGGGGCAGACTGGACAAGGCGAGGGAGGTATTCCAGTTGGCACTCAGCTTCTATGGAGATGAAGAGGAGTCCGTCGAGAAGGCGCAGGGTGTATTCAGCGCATTCGCGAAAATGGAGACCCGGCTCAAAGAATACGAACGGGCCCGGGTGATTTACAAAGTGCGTTGCTTCCCAGAGGTGATCCCGCTATATGCTAACCTGTCTACTTGATCCCGAAGTTCGCTCTTTCTCGAATACCTCGGTCTAAATCCGCTGGTTTATATGCATCATATACTCGGTTTGAGAAGCAGCATGGTACCCGAGACACTTTGGAGAGCACGGTATTAGGAAAACGGCGGATACAATACGAAGAAGAACTGGCGCATGATGGACGGAATTATGATGCATGGTTTGACTACGCGCGGCTAGAAGAGGGCGCTTGGAGGGATGTCAAGGCTGAAGGAGCTACCCAAGAGGAGTTGGACGCAGCAGCGACGAGAGTAAGAGAGGTGTATGAACGTGGGGTCGCGCAAGTACCACCTGGTGATGAAAAACGTCACTGGCGGCGGTATATCTTTCTCTGGTTGGATTATACCCTTTTTGAGGAAATTGAAACAAAAGTAAGTCCATCTTCGCTCCTTGCGGATGTGTATTCATGGTTCACCAGGATTATGCCCGGACGCGCCAAATATACCAGACTGCAGTCAGCCTCGTGCCTCACAAACAATTCACGTTTGCAAAGCTATGGCTAATGTACGCCAAGTTTGAGGTCAGGCGTCTGGATCTCGGTACTGCTCGAAAAATCCTGGGAACGTCTATTGGAATGTGTCCGAAGGAAGCTCTCTTCAAAGGTTATATAGACCTTGAAGTCGAGGTATGTTTCTAATAGCAAAAGCCTCCCATGACTATCAACTGAAGCCCTACAGTTACGTGAATTTGATAATGCACGAAAGTTGTACGAAAAATATCTAGAGGTTCGTATTATTTTACGGTCCGTAGGCTTGAACACAAGCTCACATTCTGTTTCATGCTAGTTTGATTCAGCCAACTCCCCAGCATGGATCAAGTACGCCGAGCTCGAAGCCCAGCTTCAAGACTTTGCCCGCACACGCGCCATATTCGAGCTTGGCGTATCGCAGTCCCCCCTCTCCATGCCTGAACTCCTCTGGAAGGCCTACATCGATTTCGAGGTCGAAGAGGGTGAACGGGAGGCCGCACGTGCACTCTTCGAGCGCCTTATCGCTCTGAGCGGACACGTCAAGGTCTGGATATCATTCGCAATGTTTGAGGCCGAGCCAATCCCACTGCCTCGCGCAGAGCGGGAGGAGGAGGAGGAGGATGAAGATGACGAGAGTGAGAGGAAGATGGTGCCTGGCGACTTAAGCCTCGCAAGGCAGGTATTTGAGCGGGGATATAAAGACCTGAAGAGCAAATCCCTGAAGAGCGAGCGAGTCGCCCTCCTTGAAGTATGGAAGACCTTTGAGGAAACGAACGGCTCTCCGGAAGATGTGGCCAAGGTGCAGGGCATGATGCCCATCGTCAGCAAGCGGCGCCATGTCGACGAAGAGACTGGCCAGACTATAGAAGGTACGCGCAATCTCAAACCAAGAAATTCTTTTAATAACTCTGGTGATTTCATTAGACTGGGATCTGGTCTTTGCGGACGATGAGCGCGAAGCGAACCCTACCTCATTCAAGTTTTTGCAGATGGCGCATGCGTGGAAGCAGGCGCAGGCCAAAAAGAATGCGGCAGCGGCGGGTGGTGGTGGCGGTGCGTCCGCCGTGTTGGCAGGTTTTGCGGCTGCTTCATCAACATCTCGAGAGCAAGAGGATGACCCGATGAGTGACGTTGCGAGCTCACATGGAGACGACGACGAGGACGAGGACGAGGAGGATGGTTCAGAGTAAATTGTGTGTATACCTTGTAATTTGCTATATTTCTTTAATTTTCGTTGTTTCCCCCCGTCATGGGTGAACAGGTGCTAGGCCAAGGTTTGAAGGGGTCTTCATGATCACCTGTGCGCACAAGGAAACTCTCCGAGGGAAATATCAAATGCCTTAGTTCACTCTCGGGGAGCAGGGGGCAAGTGTCTCGGTATTACATCAGCCCAAAAGAAATCCTCCTTGCGCTAGGTCATATGCTACACCTCAGGGAGATCTCCCTTCTCGATTCTTTCCCATTGGCAAGGGGATGGTCTGACGGGACACAAGTCCTTCCTTATGTCTATCTTCCCGAACTTCGCGTTCTTTCACTCAGCGAAGGTTACCTCCCAGCCAGCTATCTGCTTGACAACCCAGCTGTATTCTAGATCTTAACCTAAGATACCAATTCTCGGCTTGCATCATATCATATCCTTGGTGGCTCAATCAATCCTATCAAATGTGCCGAAAGTGAAGGATCCTTGTTTCGACGTCGATCTCAACTCGATAGTATATATACGGGCAATGATTAATGAGCCATGATCGCACCGCAGCCTCGAGAAAGAGTTGTTGTTCTCTTCGGATACATACCTTCCCCGATGCAATTTCGCATTTATGGATTGATCTACGCCACGCTGTGGTGACGCTCTTGGGGCGTATTTTCCCTCCTCTGAATATGCTTTTCCTCCAACCATGCGCTCCCAAGCCCTTTCCCTTCCCTGAAAAAAATCATATTCAGTGCGAACTGGACCCTCGTGAAGCACTCGGACTATATTGTGTCCTTTCTTCGATGGAGAGAGGAGATGGGGGTCAGAGTCGAAGCTATCGAACTTGAATATGATAGGTCCAGTGAAGGATATGACAACGCTGAAGTCCTCCCGCTGGAGATTCAAGCTTTGAAGCAAACGGGTATACCAGTCAAAGTTGTCATTGGTGGTGTCGAAATTCCCCGTATCTGAAGTCCTCGTTACAGTACTGGCGATCTGTGACCATATATTCAACATTTTTGCAACCTGCCACCACAACTGGATGATGCCAGTGGCTTTCTATCAACAATGCTGTTTATATAAAACTATCAGACGAGTTTCGTCGAGTCACTGAGCTGACATTTAGTGCGCTATCCACCATCAATTGTAGGACAATGTTGGATGTAAATATAATGTGGTTCATTCGTTTGTGCGATTTGGTACGCATAGTTTGGCGGCGCCATGATATGGGGGTAATTGTGAGAGGAGAATGTATCTTTCCTGTGCTCTTCAAAATTCTGTAAGTATAGATACGGCTTCCTAAAGACTGGCGATGCCCAAAAAATCATGCCCAAGCTTTCCCGACGCTTCTGCCAGCCTCAACACAGTCACCTACACTGACCCCTCCTACACCTGCGCCAATGACTTCCAGTTTGCCTTCCCAGCCGTCCCCTTTTAGGACTCTTCTCATTTCATCCATACGCTCTAGATGGCCAGGCAACATCGTCGGAATACACGCCTCGTTACGCCATGCTCGCCATAGCACGGGATTCGGAAGTGTTCTTCCCAGTTGCGTTTCAAGATTCGCTTTGATGACACGAATGGAGTCAGGGATGTCCGAGGCTCCTGAGTTGTGGGATGGAGGGAGCGGTAAGGGGGGATAAGGACCCCCAGTCATGACCGTCAATTTTGTGTACTTCGCGTTTGTGTAGAAGTTTTCGGTGGGTGGGGAGTCCTGCTCATGGAGTGAGCATGAGTCGAATACGGTGCCTAATATGCCTGGTGCAGAAGCTGAGTATCCATCTATTGGGCGAGGGACGAGGAAGCCAAAGCCTGCTGGGTGAATTTGGGCAGGGGGTCCAGGGAAAACGAGGTTCACGACATGCACTGTCGAGCTCGGGTTGACCGTCAGGTGAGGGACAGGAGGTACGGCAGATGCTTTTTGAAGGATAGCTTGCAAAATGGGGAGCGACAACGCCGAAACGACGTGCGTTGGTGATATTGGTTCAGTCGATGACGTTGATACCTGACAAGGGTGTTAGTTGAATTGTTTCGAAGGAGAAACATGATCCTGCCCACCTTGAAGGAGCCCGTTTTGGATTTCTGTATCTCAGTCACACAAGCATCACGAAGAAATTGAACGTTTGGCTGAACGTCGAGGTGTTTCCTAAGCGCTTCGGTGACAGTTTCCAACCCACCCCGGAATGAGTATACTGAGACATCCTTCATCATGTCGAGGGTCCCGCCAAGCTCATATTCCTCCATATCAACTTTGCTTTTTGAAAGCAAAAATCCTCTGACGACGCTACCACGACCCCGTTCCTCAGCCTGCCACACGGTAGGAAAGGCCGCGCGTATGCTGAGCTTCCTGGAATCGGTGGCATAGATGCCGTGCACAAGGGCACTGCCGAAGACGCGGGCAAAGGGCTCCCCAAATCGCCGGGTAAAAAACGCGTCAACACTCTCATCACTTATCCCGGGCAGCCGATTGTGTGGCCTGATTAGCTCTTTGAGAATTGCGGGAAGAAGAATCGAGCGCAGAGGAGATGTAAGGGCGGACAGCACAGATGAAGGGATGCGTTGCAGCCCAACGATCGCTGGAATGTCTGTGCTTGAAGGAGGGATGTATAAGAATCGCGCCTGCGCAGCGGCTGCAGTCTTTGGCACTGTAATAACATCATCCTTGAGGTTCAAGAGGTTTATCTGGGCTTTGTGACCTCATTAACTCGGAATAATTGGATATATGGATGAACTCTCACCAACTCTAGAACAGACTTTGCATTGGGCCGCAACGAGCGAGGTCCTGCTTCAAGAACTACAGACGAATCACTGCCAGGAATGTCTACGCGCTCACTGCGCACCCAGCCCCCCAGCCGAGACTGCTTTTCAAGAATGGTGATTTTGCTGGTCGGGAACCGCCTTGAAAGGTGAAATGCAGATGACAGACCGGTCAGGCCTCCCCCTAGAATTGCAATGTGCCTGGGGGGCATTTAAGCGAGCTTTCCTGAGCCAGTCAATGATCCAGCAGCAAGGAGGCTATTCAGTCTCAGCGATGAGGAGTAGTATGATGCAATGATTGTGGGTGGTAAGACGGGTAAATTCAAATTCCCGATCAAGAGGATTCCCACAATCCACTTCATGGCTTGTGGTTCATGACTTGCGATCCCCTATTGCCATCCAGAATTCGACAAAGCACCGCGCTTGGACGCAGCAGCTTTAATCCTCATGCTACTGGGGAGGCATTTGCTGTAAACTGGGTCATTAATTGTCCAACTTAAAAGGCATCGCCTCATTCAATACCAGATGTGGCGAACCTCGATGCAGTCAATGACTCGACATCGTATTCCGCAAGGCTTCCGGCTTTTAACTGCCATCCAGAGGGAACTTAGGCGCCACCTCAACAGCTTTACTCAAGAGCACATTTCAACCACAAGTTACAGGTCTCTGCGGATTTGTGGACGTTGCAATTAGCAACCAGCTGCGTTGATGCTTACACTACTTAGCATCAAAATTGGATGCAAGTGGATGTCCTTGTGGTGGCATTTTCATAAACAAGGGCGAACAGTAGGTTTACAACTGTTCAAGCCTCATACAGCCATCAGACAACGAGGACAAGGATCTATCCCTTGCACCCATATAGTGATCATGAACGCTTTTGGATGCTGTGTAACTCCAGGAAGCCACGCTCCAGAGTCCAGAGATGACACCATGTTTCTGATGTCCCCCACAATGTGTGGCGCAAGGTAAATATAAATTAACTCCAACGCTCAATATGATATTCCCAACCACAACCCCCTATCTCTCCCAGTCTACAGCAAACATGATTAAAATCGAAGATAACGGTATCACAATATATCGCCCTCTCTTGGAAGAACCACCAAAGGGCGACCTCCAAATGATAACTACCCTGATACGCGAAAGAGCGAAATCGGTCCCACTCCTTCCTGTCCATAATACAGATTCCTCAACCCAACCATATTCTGTCAACGTGTATGCATACGACACCCCCTCCAACTGCGATGAGTGGGTCTTGCTCATATCCTCCAAGTCCTACGGAGTCGGTACCTCATACCGTATCGTCCCTTCCCCAGCAGGAGGGTGGCAACCACGCATGACCAAAAACGACATTATGGGGGAGGAAAATTTGCAGCGGTTCACATCAATTGGCCAACTCCTCGCCCCCCCTGATGAGGACTTTGCGAGTTGTCTTCTGGAGTGCGACCTACTTCCTGGAAATCCGGTAGAGGCATGTGCGGGAAGATATGCCCAAGATTGGGTCCTGGCTGCGTGGGACAAGCTGAAGAAGGACTGTCCAGGCATTGTGGTCTGCTCAATGAGCAATGAGGATATAATCGATGTGATGTGCCCTTTTTGGACGGGGAGGTATTGAACTCGTAGGATCGATCTCGATATACTGTAATTGTACCATTACTGAACATTATTTGATCTTTGGATATTGGTCGTACTTCTAGCTCAGGCTAGGCCTTATTCTGCTCTATAAAAACTAAGCACACCCTAGTCTCTTCCAAGCAATTCCCCTTGGAAGGTAATCAACCCGTGGATTTCGCTTGATATGCTTATGGCGTAATTCCACAACCTCGATGCTGGCGCCGCTTCCATGGTCGCGACGCTGCACAAGGAAAGATTTAAGTATGCCCTGCAACATTTTATGGAAGTGTTTTGATTTTCTGCATGAAGATTCGATTTGCGCAGCGAAGGAAGCAGGCAAGACCCAGGAAAGTGTGGACTGCCATATCATGCAGGAAACAACACAATGTTGGAGCCCAGCTCACGTAAAGAGCGACTACATTTTCGCAACAGGATCCGGAGGATCGGGCAGACTAGGTCCAAGCAGAGCTCCAGGGAGGTTACCACCTGAAATATAGGCTTGAAAGCAAGCAAGCCATTCGTCGTCAGATGTTGCACAGTTGAAACGTCCCTTGCCCCCACTCATCGCACCGCATCCTCTCCATCTCCGCCTGCAGTTCAATCCTATACCTGTCTGTTTCCCAGCCATCCAAATATCGAACCGGAATCTATGCGAGGAGACATGTGTGATCACGCAACGATTACCACATACACTTACGAGGGTCGCTATCGTTGTGAGCCAGCCTAGAAGAATTACGCGCATATATGTTATTAGTCAGCAACAATTGCAGCCACGTGCCACAAAACAAGGATCTCGGTTGATCTTGTTCATTGTCGCTCGAGCGACTTTTGACTGGGAACTGCATCTTTCTAATCTCGTTGAACGCCTGGTCCCAATGGAAACTGTCAACGACGATGATGTGAAGCCCTTTGACGCAGAGACAGGGCCGGACGATGACTCTCAGCCAGATCCTGAGGAGCACCTAATGTTGGACCAAGGAAATGGACGGGTTTGGCTCGTCAAGGTTCGTGCATCATCTGTGTGTCCCACATTCCTTGCTTTGACCCTGTCCAGATACCAAAGTTCCTCTTGGAACGGTGGACAGCCATAAACGCCGAAGACACTCATCTTGCTACCCTCCGCGTGTACAATGCCCCAGTAGGCTCAGCTGCGAAGCCCCGCATCATCCTCTTTCTGCCCCCAAACCGGGACCCAAAGGAGCCCAATGCTACGCCTCCGCCACAATACGCCAACCGGCCCACGTTTGACCACTCAACGGCATACGTCACCTCGGGGTCGGAGCCAGACTGGTACGAGCTTGACATGGTCAATGACGCAGTGGAGAACCAGATCGTCGTCGCCGAGCGCCCGAAGGACCCGTCGCTGAGCGTCTCGATGAGCGCCGCAGCCGCGACGCCGAATACGCGCGCGCGTACCACGATCTGGACGGGCCGCATCAAGCACGAGTGCAACCTGCGTCCCGCATTCAGCGAGAGCTACCGCAAGCAGATGCGCGAGCGCCACCGCAAGTACAACACCCCCGTGCGCCAGATCAGGATGATCGAGGATGCGGGTGTGCCTGGTGGGAGGGGGGGTGTCAACCGCCTCAGCAGTGGCGTCGGCGTGGGTGCTGGGAACGCCTTTGGCGACCTCATTGTGCGCTTTCTTCTTGCTATTGTTGCTATGGTGTTGTCTATCCTGCTTGGTAGAAAACGAAACCGAAACAACCCAAGGGGACGTTTGAGCGCATGGCGCGTATGCCGCGGAACCAGCTGCTCGACCAGCTCTTTGCTCTCTTCCGCGAGTTACCGCGGTGGAGCATCCGTCCTCTGCGCGACAAGACGCAGCAGCCAGAAGCATATCTGAAAGAGGTCCTGTCGGAGATTGCTATGCTACATCGCAGCGGGGAGTATAACGGCTTCTGGGAGTTGAAAGAGAACTTCAAGGATCCAGGGGTGAGTCTGTTGAATCCTTACGACAGCCATTACTGATTATTTTCTCCCTTAGATGAAAGCTGAAAACGTCCCCGAGAGTGCCTTGTCACAGGGGGACGTCAAAATGGAGCCTGCAGACGAGGCAGACGACGATGACGACGACGATGAAGACGACGATATGGAGGAGATTTCGTGATTCATTGGCTATTCAATGAAGGTTTCTTATTCTCAGCATGTTTTCGCATCCATCTCGAGGTTTGCGACGGCTTTGCATCAGCTGCTATGGCTGCCCGAGGCTCGGTGTTGCGTATGGTTTGTGGGATGGCTAATCAGCAGGGACTCGACTCAGGGCAGCCACCTTGTATTATCCTGTGCTCTGTAGCTCATGCGAATATACTTGTTTGCGATGGTTGGACAACCACTCTCAGGAGCATGGATTGTTCTAACTCGAGGCGAATGATTAATAAAGTCTGATGAGGAGTGGTGCATAGGATGCCATTAATCGAGTAAAATGTGCTCGTGGGTTTGATACATATGGTACTTTGTTGACAGGAAGCCACTGGCGCTGGGGGTTTGTGAATGGATGGTCGCAAATTGCCACTACCAATAAAATCATCGCCAGCACTCCAGCATAGTCCTCGTTGAATCCATCCGAGTCGTATTCGGGTTCGATAGAATCTATCTCGATATAATTGTTACTGAACATTATCTGATATATATATTGTAATCGAAGGTTGTTCAAAGGATTACTTCCGCTGTACTATAAGTATGACGCGTGTCCCAGTCTCCAAGCAAGCAGGAGAGATCAGTGTTCGATGCTAGTGTCTGATTTCTGTATCAAGAACCAATTTGCGCTGCGACTGAGGAAGTTGGCAGGACCCAGGAAAGTGTGGACTGCCTCACGTAGAAAGCGACTACATTTTCGCAACAGGAGAGCTGAACAATGTCAATTATGTCCATTCCTGACAAAGCAGCAATAGTCATCTGGTCCGACGTAACTGGACAATAAGAACTCTTGAATTGTGGGCATCCCCCCAAGGACCTCAGAAGGTCTTCAGTCAGATATTTATCTACGCTTTGCATACGTCTACTGTAAAAATCTACACAGAGGCTGACAAGGCTGGAGAATGTAGTACTTTCAGGGCAAGACAGCAATTGTGAGATGGAGATATTCGAGGAAGGGTTGTGGGTTTGAGGTCAGTAGAAGGATTGCTCATTGTTAGGGAGGATGGGGCCAAAGTCTTGATTTGGCATAAGACAGAAGTGTCAATATATATCTCTTGCATGCTGAAAATCGCCCGATCTTCCAGCCAACGCCCTGTCTTTAAATTTGTGATACGTAACGCACGCGCTCTATGGATTCCAAGTAATTCCGAGTTATCTGTTCTGCGTGGGTTGGCACAGGCCCGGTGCTACTGTCCAGTTAGTTTCAATCCAGTTTCTAGTTTCAATCCAGTTTCCTGGATCTCTTGGAGTGGCCTTTATTTGGTAGTGTATCCGTGAGATGGCGGCGCCAATAAATGATATCAAGCGCAATTAAACGTGGATGTTCACTGGATTACTTAATCTGCCACGTCCTGGAAAACTTGTGAGGTGGCGAGAATTCGTTTATAATCCTTCCTTCATCTCTTTATTTGCCGCTCCTTGGCTTTCCATCATGAGCGGATGTATGTCTTCAGTATTTTCGCCATTGAACTCGCTGACAATACCATTTAGTCCGGTTCCTAAATCTCGTTCGACCCTTCCTTCCCATTTTACCAGAGGTTTCGTCGCCTGATCGCAAGGTATGCCAAATATTCCACTTTGCATTGCTTTCAGAATTTCTTACCGCTTGAATAGGTCCCATTCAACCAGAAGGTGCTATGGACGGCCGTTACTCTCTTGATTTTCTTGGTCTGCTCCCAAGTCCCTCTCTACGGTATCATGTCGTCCGACTCGTCCGACCCTCTTTATTGGATGCGCGTTATCCTCGCGTCTAACCGCGGTACCCTTATGGAACTTGGAATCAGTCCTATTGTGACATCTGGCATGATCATGCAACTCCTCGCTGGCGCTAATCTCATCGATGTTGATTTTGCCTTGAAGGAGGATCGTGCTCTTTTCAGTGGCGCCCAGAAATGTAAGTCAAACGTGAAGACTTGCCAAACAAATAGTCTATATGGGTCGATTCCTGCGTTCCGTGCTGATCCCATCCTTTTTAGTATTCGCCCTCATCATCTCCCTCGGTCAGGCAACGGTTTACGTTCTTACTGGTTTATATGGTCAACCCAAAGATATCGGCGCAGGTGTCTGCCTCCTTCTCATCATCCAACTCGTCGCCGCCGCCTTAATCGTTATCCTCCTCGACGAGCTCCTCCAAAAGGGCTATGGCCTTGGTTCCGGAATCTCCCTCTTCATCGCAACCAACATCTGCGAATCCATCGTCTGGAAGGCTTTCTCCCCCACCACTGTGAACATTGGCCGTGGTGCTGAATTCGAGGGTGCCATTGTTGCCATGTTCCATCTCCTGTTCACCTGGAACGATAAGGGCCGTGCGCTGCGTGAAGCATTCTGGAGGGACCGTCTTCCGAATGTCATGAACCTCATTGCCACCATCGTCATCTTCGCCGTCGTCATTTACTTGCAAGGATTCCGCATTGAGATCCCTGTGAAAAGCAACCGATTCCGTGGACAGCGTGGCTCATACCCCGTGAAACTCTTTTACACATCCAACATGCCCATTATGCTGGAATCCGCCTTAACTTCCAACGTCTTCATCGTATCACAGATGCTTGCAACTCGTTTCCCAAGCAACCTCTTCGTCAAGCTTCTGGGGGTTTGGGAGGTTAGTTCACAGGAAAATACACTGTTTGCCAGGCTGACCTTAATTTTGATAGCCTATGGAAGACTCACCCCAGCTCCGGGCCACCTCTGGTATCGCATACTATATGTCGCCTCCTCACACCATCAAGGAGGCTGTCCTTGACCCTATCCACACGGCTGTTTACATTTCATTCATCGTCTCTGCATGCGCGCTTTTCTCCAAGACCTGGATCGAAGTCTCCGGTTCTGGTCCTCGGGATGTCGCCAAGCAACTGAAAGATCAACAAATGGTTGGTCTTGATCTCTTGCGACCCTTCCACTGGGCTGACCGTGGCATTCGAACAGGTGATGGCTGGTCATCGTGAAGGTTCGATGTACAAGGAGCTCAAGCGCGTCATCCCGACTGCTGCTGCCTTTGGTGGCGCCATCCTTGGGCTGTTGTCCGTCGCCGCCGATCTCATGGGCGCCATTGGCAGTGGCACTGGTATCCTCATGGCCGTCACTATCATCTACAGCTGTGAGTTATTCCCCTTGATTTGACGTGATTTGAGCGCTGATTGACTGTTGTCCGCAGACTGGGAAATTGGCATGCGCGAGTCTGGTGGACCTGAGATGGCAGCGTTCGGCGATTTGTTGTAATCGGGATACAAAATGGTCTATCATGGGGTTCGTTGTTATTAAGGAGCGCAGGGGGAAAAAGTTGGTACAGATATACCCATCAACATCATCCAGGGTGTGGTGGATGATTAATACGGACCTTCTCTGCGTGAGGACACCGTGTTACTACCACCCATTGTATCGCATGTGGGCTGTGGTATCTAATGCCAAATTAACTTAATTTTTCAATCCTTCATGACACAGCGATGAGCAACATTTGATACAGAAATTATCGTGAAACATTAAGTGTGGTTAATTCGTTCAATTTACGGGACTGAATGGGTTAGCTGTAAATTGGACAGTAAATTCGGCACATTTCAAGCTCCGACCCAACGGCATCTTATATCCCAAAAATAGAACCTATTG